>CAUYPK010111736.1:0-11805 GCA_963574355.1 Loris lydekkerianus | reverse complement strand
TACAGAATGCTGTGCTGCAGAGTAGTAAGTGTGTGCATAGTTAGGTACAGAACGCTGTGCTGCAGAGTAGTAAGTGTGTGCCTAGTTAGGTACAGAACGCTGTGCTGCAGAGTAGTAAGTGTGTGCCTAGTTAGGTACAGAATGCTGTGCTGCAGAGTAGTAAGTGTGTGCATAGTTATGTACAGAACGCTGTGCTGCAGAGTAGTAAGTGTGTGCATAGTTACGTACAGAACGCTGTGCTGCATAGTAGTAAGTGTGTGCATAGTTACGTACAGAACGCTGTGCTGCGGAGTAGTAAGTGTGTGCATAGTTAGGTACAGAACGCTGTGCACCATTCTTTCTCAAACTACAGAAACACATGTATCTTTAGATAAAAGAGGTAACATATAATTTTTGAAAAGTGAGATCTAGAGTAAAATAGACCTCAGTTCAGCATGAAGCCCCATATACTTACATAGGTGAGCAAAATGAAAAAAGTCTCACTTTGTCCCCTGGATAGAATGTTGTGGCATCGCAGCTCACAGCAACCTCTAACATCTGGGCTCAGGTGATGCTCTTGTCTCACCCTCCAATATAGCTGAAACTACAGGCACCTTCCACAATGCCTCACTAGTTTTTCTATTTTTTAGTAATGATGGTGTCTTCCTCTTGCTCAGGCTGGCATCAAACTCATGAGCTCGGGCCACCCACACACTTCAGCCTCCCAGAGTGCTGGGGTTACAGGTGTGAGCCACCACATTAGGCCATTAGAACGAAATTTAGTAAAACACACACAGACATGTCTCCATTCCTTGATCACTCATAAAAACTTGTTTAATTTCACAAAGACTTTGCTAAATGATTGCAAGAGTTTAGGTCTAAGAGGTGTTGAACAATTGTGAAGTAAAAGAGCATCTGTTTGCCAGTAAAGAAAATGCTTATACGTAAGTTGATATTCTGCTTCCAATTGTCATCATGAAACAGATATATGGGAAATTAAGCAGGTGGGCGGGCGGGAGACAGACTCCATTATACGGCAGGTTTGGAACAAGGAAAATGATACCCTGTGGGAGACTGCTGGAGTGTGGCTGCAGATTTAGAGGCCATTAGAATTTTGTTTCAGCAAGGCTTTTTATGCAATACAATTCCCTTTCTGATACTATTAAGTTCTGGGCAGTGATAGTGCTTTCAACACTTTGTATAATGACATCTCAGGGAATGGAAGAAGGTCTGTGTTCATGCCTGGAAGAAAATAGTGCAGGAAGAGAAATTCAGTATGAAGAAATTTTGATGCAATTTCCAGGAGAGATGCCAGGAGAGAGAGTTCACGATGATTAAACATGCTCAGAAATATTCTACACTATTAGGAGGTTTCCATAAAGCTGAGGAGTCTACAAACACCAATGGTCACTTAGAGCTTACCTAAAACAAGACAGAAATTATTCCAAATGCATGTCCTTCATTTCAGAAAGTGAAAAAAACGCAATAAAAGATAACCCTTAAAGTATGAGTTCATGTGATTAAATCTACTCTTTTACACTGGTGTAAGAAAAACCTCATAACTAAATCTGTAGCAAAAATTATTAATCACACTTGCCATCTAACAAATACTTAGTGGGTGACAGGAACCTGTCCCTGACTGACACCCACTGTGAGGTGCTGGTGGCACCCTGCCCTGCCTGGCTCCCTCCCTCCCCTCCCCCCTCCCTCCCCTCCCCCCTCCCTCCTCTCCCCCCTCCACCCCCCCACCCCCGCCTTCTTCCCTCTTTCTCTCCTTCCCACCCTCCTTCTCTCTCTCCTTTTTCCTCTCCTCTTCTGGCCTAATGCATTTTCAGATATATGATATATATGAATAGTTCACAGGCTGCCCGGGCCCCTCTATAATATGAATACCCCAAGACAAGAATCTTTGCCAGTGTCGTCCACTAACATACCCTGATAATCTAAGCATACAGTGTTTGCCAGATAAATAGGTTTTGAACATAAGAACCAAGGTGAACATAGTTATCAAACAGCAGTTTAGAGATTATTGAATAATGTAAAGATAATCATACACTAAGTTGATATACCATACTTTCTAGAAAGATTTCTATTTTGAAAAGGCAAATTTATTTCTCTCTGACTTCTGTTACCTCTACTGAATCCAAGTTAGTATCTGAACGTAGCAGTTATAAAAAAGTGGAGTACATAAAGGGCTTTGTAATCTGTAAACAAATTCATGTCACAGTTCTTTGTATAATTATATGAAGTTTATAAAAATCGGTTAAGTAAAGATAAGAAAGGGGTAATTTAAATAGTTTATCTCTTTGGCATATAATTTTTTAGGGGTTGAAATAATGAAAAGTATTAAATGGTGCATAAGGAAATTAAGATATTACAAATAAAGTGTTCAGAAAATAAGCAAAAAGTATTTCCTAGAAGTGTTCTGAGCTCACTGGGAGTTACTTTAAAGGAGACTTAGCACTAGGAAATACTTTGCTAGGAACAGTCCTGTGACTGAGGTTCCAGTATCTTCCTTCAGCCAACATTAAACAAGTAAGTGAGGGGGAAAAAAATCTTTTAATCCATAATAGAGATTACTGTTATATTTTAATCTATAAGCAGACTTTAACTATTCCAAATGTGTTCTTTAAATTTGAATTGTCAAAAACTGGAGAGAAAAGGAGCAGAAAAGTATCTAATCAAATTATACATGCTAGTCAAATTTTATTCCACTGATGTGCTAATGTTTACACACCAGATTCTCACATAAAAATATAATTTGAAAAATGTATTAATACTGATTATTCTCAGAATTTGAGAATCACTAAACACAGAAAAGAAATTTGTATATAAGTCTTTACTCTTCGGAAAAGAAATAGAAACACAAAAAATCTGAAGTGATAACAAATAATGCTATTATTATGTATCATTTTATGAACATGGACCATCTGTTTTAGATAAGAAATCTAAAATGGTATTTCCATTTCAAAAATTTAATTCTAAAAATCATATTTATGTTTAATTTTGAAGAAGTGGCATAATTGCTGAATATGGTTGAAATTTTCAGGCAATGACCAGGGATCATATGTAGCCAGGAAATGGCCGACTGGGAACTGCTGAGTCCCTGGCAAATCAGTGGGGGATCAGCTTCCCCTAGTTTTTGCTTTTGGACTTACTGAGTTCTTCCATTTTACAATGTATTTGGTCTCTATCTCATCTCGTAGCCCGTGGATTCAAACCTAGCCTTGTTTTGGTTAGTGAGTCTCGCCCGCCGATTCCACCGATCATCCAGAAGGTCCCCTGGTCCTGGGGCCCTTCACCCCCAACTCCCTTTCTGGAAACAGGAGTTAGGAGGGACAGAGTGTTGTCAGTAGCTAAATGGTGATGGCATCTCCAACAAGGAGGGCATCCCTCCCAGCAAGTGAGAAGGCGGAAGAAAAGACTCCAAGGTACACAAGGACTCGGAGTTTAGAGGAGAAGGACCCTGGGAGTAGGCGTCAGAGACACACCGACTCGAAGAAGAAACGGGAAGACAGACTTCTGAGCTTCCAGCTCACTCAGCACCCTTCATAGTATCCCACGGTCACTATGGCATCCCCAAGGCTATTTCCTTTGGTCTGACACATTCAAATGTTGGCGACATTAGAAAGTTTCACATGCATTTCAGTTATTCTAGCCTTTACTGGTGAGTCAGACGCCTGATAGCCCTGGCCCTGCAGGCCTCTGAGGAGTCTGTGGTGCTGTCAGGACCGAGGGGCAAAGTGAGGTCTGCACACCCCACCTAGCACGCCCCTCCAGGTGCCTCCAACTCACACCCGGCCTGACTCTTTCATTTTCTTGGCTGATAACTATTTGTCCTGATAGGAATTCAAGTCTGTAATATAGAGTGTATAGATACTATAGTAGGTGATAAAGATGACACAAAAATACTTTAAATTCTGGGACTTGTATTTGGAGACACTAGATTCTAGAAAAATAGATAAATGAACATAACACTAGCTATAATCAAAACAAAAAAGAATTAATATTCCAAGAATATTGCTGTGTAGAGGATAGAAAATGCATTTCCAGCTGAAACATCCAGATAAGCTTGATGCATAGAATAAAATCAAGGCGGGAGCTTAGTAAAAACCTCAGGCAGATGTAGATATATACTTTAAGAAGCTCTGTGAAGGAGATAAATATCATTGTCTTTCTATAACATTGTCAGTATTAGGTATTAGGTTAAATATTCAGGTTTATACATGTATATGCATATTTGTGTATGTGTTATATCTATATGACAAGGCTGTATAGTACATTGAGACCATATTAATATTAATCACTTGTCCTTTTGAATATATATAAATTGCATCAGAAATATTTTTAGGAAAATCTCCAAGGCTTTTATCAATTATATCGTACGTACTTCCATACACCTAAAAAAAATTAAACAGCTCTGGATTGTTTAATACATATATTACAATGATTAATGTTTATTAAGTATTTTAAAAGTTCCAAGTATGTTATGTACATGACATCTTTTAGTCCTCCCATGCACCCTGTGAAGTGACCTGTGGTTTCCTGATGTAAACCACGAATCTAAGACAGTGTAAACACTGTGCTCACAGTGGGAACCAGGACTTGAGCCCAGACAGATGACTTCAGAGCCAGTGCTTTGGGAAGTGCTGTGTAACAACTGTGTCCACAGAAGTGACTTTTCTTATCACTGGGAGAAGAGAAAACATCCAAACCAAGTGACAACTGCTCTCATCAAAGACATGGCCTCTTATCATCCAGCTCGTTAGTTTCTCCCCAGCATCCTCCCCAGCTCTGCGCAGCAGCCCGCTGCCCTGAACTTGCAGGATGACAGTGTTGCAAAACGCTCCTCAGACTTACCCTGGTGAGCCTGACATTACTCATTGGAAAGCCAAGGGATTTCATCTTAACACAAAGTAATAGGGCATGTTAAGTGAATAAGAATTTAAAGGGAAAATGTCAGACTGATCTGCTGAGCCCTTTATGATACTCCTGACACTGAAGGTCATCAGTAACCACGGTCTAGGGCCAACATGTCATCTTTAGGTCACCACTTTTCAGTAACCCCTACCTTTAATTAAATTAAACACACCTGTGTACAGAATTCAGCACTACTGAGAAAAAGAACCCTGAGCATGGCAGTCACACAGGACCTCAAATTCAGTTTGTCTGAAAGGAACTTACTGCCTTCTGCCCAATGCCCAGGTCACTTCTCTGAGCACACAGCCTGGACATTCAAGCACTTTCCTTGACTCCTCCCTGTCCCCTTTATGGAAGCCATTCCAACACAAAATATTTTTGAGTCTGCCCAGGAAATGTCCCATGTCGAGTGAAGCCACCAGCATCAAATCATTCCAGTCCAGGCTCTTCACAGCCCTCACTGTCTGCAACATCACTCTTCTCCAGCCAGTGTAATCCAGGTGATTTCCCACAAATGCAAAGCTGAGTTCTTCGTAGATTCTGGTGATGAGTCCAATGGCTAACAAACACATGAAAAGATGCTCAACTTTTCTAATCATCAGGGAAATGCAAATCTAAACCACACTGAGATAGCACCTAACCCCAGTGAGAATGACTCAGGTCACAATGCCCCATGTGCAGGTGCAGACTCAGAGAAAGGCGTGCTCATGCAGTGTCGTGGGACTGCAACCTGGTGCAGCCTTTATGGACAGTCATGGAAAGACTCCTCAATGAACTCAAAGTAGAACTACCTTTTGATCCAGGAATCCCACTGCTCGGTCTTTACCCAAAGGGGGGGAAAAAAAAGATATTTTACAAAAAAGACACCTGCATTCAAATGTTTATAGCAACACAATTCACAATTTCAGGGACATGGAAACAACCCAAGTGCCCATTAATACACGGGTGCATCAGTAAAATGTGGCATACGTGTACCATCAAGAACTATACAGCCATTAAAAAAATACTAATTTTATATCTTTTGTACCTTCTCCTAAGTGAAGTGTGGCGAGAATGGAAAAACAGACACCACATACATGTCTCAATACTAAATGGAAGCTAATCAGTCAACACATGTGTGCACTTATGGAAGTAAACTCAACAGGAATCAGGTAGGTGGGGCTGAGGGGCTGGGCCAATCGAGATGCGACTAGTGACGTGCAGCAGTGCACATGTTCTGGGTGAAGGGCACACTTACAACTTTTACTTAAAATGTACAAAAGCAAATTATGTAACCAAATTGTATGTGCCTTGTAGTATTCTGAAATTTAAAAAAATGTAGAGCTGATAGTGCTGTTTTCTTAAAGCGTGTTTCCCCATTGGCCTCCCATTGCTGTGGGCAATACTAAGACACCAGACTCGCTGTACAGCTCTGATGGTGGGAGTCTCCTCACTGCCTCAGCCTCACCTCCCACTGCCCAGCGCACCTGGCCCTGCTCAAGGACTCAATTACAAGAAACGTCTTCAGTTTAAAGACTAACAGAGGGTCTTTCTCTGGAGCCTTGTAGACAAACCGTTCCCTTCTCTTGGAATGATCCTGTTTACTCTTTCTCCAGCTGTCCCAGTGGGGCCTGCCCTGGTCCTTTCTCGCTGCCTCCCCTTTTTTCTTGTTAAGTGACCCTTTTCTGAGATCCTTTGGGAGGCACTTAACGCCCACGTGTATCAGTGTTATATTTATCAACACTGTATTTTAATTGCCTATTTACATACTTTATCTTTCTTTATAAAAGCTTTGAGGGCAAGTAGAAGTATCACTGTGTCATCAGAAACTTGTGGTACTTGAAATATACTTAGCCACAAATTAATAATTCTTAACTGAATCGAAATTGAACTAGATATTCATCCCTAACCTAATAGCTATGACACAAATTCAAAGAATATGATTGTAGGTAACAAGTTTCTCTATGAATATTGATAACCAGTATCCTTTGAGTTTAAATGTCTAGGACCTTATTCAGTGACAACAGAAATGTGTAGGCAAATGAAATTAGTAACATTTCCTTTCCAATAAGCATAAAATAATTCAAATGCTAAAGTCATATTTTTAATTGTGGAATTTGCAACTGAAAGATTTATTATGATTTTAGCAATTGGTAAGTTACGGTTCAGGAAATTCTATTTAAAAAACTACATGATATTATTCAATCCGATATAGAGTCTCTGTTGTCTAATTAATAAAAGATGATTTATTGCAGGACCTATTTAGTTTTTCTTTTTTACCTTGCATTTATTCATTTGAGTTTATGTTGCTCTTTGATGCCACCTAATGAGGAAAGCTGATAATCCTTTCTGAAAAGACAGGGATCAACATGAAAAATTGTCTCTTTGCTCCAAAAATTATGCTCTTATATTGCCACTTCTGTGGTTATATAACTCCCTTTGTTCATTGTGTTTCTTGATATTCTTTTTCTTTCTTTCTTCTTCTTTTTTTTTTTTTTTTTAGAGACAGAGTCTTACTTTGTTGCCCTGGGGAGAGTGCCATGGAGGCACAGCTCACAGCAACCTCCAGCTCTTGGGTTTAGGCAATTTTCTTGCCTCAAGTAGCTGGGACTACAGGTGCCCATCACAATGCCTGGCTATTTCGGGGGCCAGGTTCAAACCTGCCATCCTTGGTATATGGGGTCAGTGCCTTACTCACTGAGCCACAGGCACCACCCTTGTTTCTTAATATTCTAAATATCAATTAATTTTACATTTCTTAAAAATAGGGACAGTGGATATTGCATTTAGCTTCCTTGGGAAATGTTTCAATGGACCTAAATGTAGTGTTTTATTTTTAATATATTGGCAAAGAGACAACCTTCAGAATGGAAGAAGATATTTGTTTCTGTTATGAATCTGAAATAAGGGCTAATAGGCAAATCTACAAAAATTCAAACAAATTAGCAAGAAAAGAGCAAACAACCTCATTAAAACCAGGGCAAGACACATGAACAGAATGTTTTCCCTTGAGGACAGGCAAATGGCCAACAAACAGTTGAAAAAATGCCCATTGTCTCTAATTATCAGACAAAGGCAAATCAAAACCACTTTGAGATAACACCTAGCATTTCCGCCCCAACATCCCTGTGAGAATGGCCCACATTACAAGGTCCCAAAGCAAGACACGTTGGTGAGTATGTGGAGAGAAAGGAACATTTTCCCATTGTTGGTGGGACTGCAAACTAGTACAGCCTTTTTGGAAAGAAGTGGAGAGTTCTCAACTAAAAATAGACCTTCCATTTGATCCTAAAGTCCCATTATTAGGCATCTACCCAGGAGAAAACAAATCATTTTATCATAAGGACGTATGCACATGTATGTTTATAGCAGCTTAATTCACAATCACAAAGATGGGAACAACCCAAGTAGCCTCAACACGTGAATGGATTAATAAATTGTGGTGTATGCACTACATGGATTACTATTCAGTCATAAAAGATGGAGATTTTGCATCTTTTGTAACAACTTTGATGGATTTGGAGAACACTCTCCTAAGTAAAGTATCATAAGAATAGAAAAATGATCATCACGTGTGCTTAGTACTAAACTGAAACTAGTACATTAACAACAATGTGAAGTTTCAGTTTAGTACCAAGAAGTGGGGAGGGAAAGAGGGGGTTTGGCAAGTTCCTGTCCAACTAGAACAATGCACAGATTTGGGGTGCACCCCCTGGTGAAGGTAACAACTATGACTCAGACTTCACTTTACAATGCAAACAATGTTAACTGTAACCTAGTCATAGATACCCTCATATTAATCTGAAATTGAAAAAAAAAATACATCTATTACCCAGAAAACCTTCTCAGTCAGGAGGATCTCTTGAGCCCAGGAGTGTGAGGTTGCTGTGAGCTATGATGACGCCACTGCACGCTACCCAAGGTAATGGAGCAAGACCCTGTCTCAAAAAACAAAAACAAACAAACAAACAAAAAACCCAAAAAAAGAAACTCTAGGTACAAAGGAGATTATTAACTCCCCCCTGGTTTCATGTATTGGGGTGTGTGTGTGTGTCTGAGACAGAGAGAGAGAGAGAAGGTGGGTGGGAGCAGATGTCACTCACAGCTTCCCTCAGCCAATCACTGACATTGTCTGACCACTACAACTCTTCTCCAAATACAAAATTTCAAAGATTTCCATTAGAAATGGCCAGAAAACATCTAGTCCAGACAGCAAACTTGCATTCCTTAAAACTCGAAGTGTGCCTCACAAGGGTATGTGGAGTTGAACCACACTCTGAAGTCTGGGTTGCCTCTTTGCCTTTAAGTGAGAGCTGCTTCCTTTGGAACTGTTGGGTTTTGCCTCCTCCTGCTGGAAGTAAAGGGAATGTCACTTTCAAAACTGTCAGAAATTTAAATTGATTTTTTTTTGAATATTTACTAGACATCATCTGTAACACCATCTTGATCTAATACTCATTTTCTATAAAATAGTAAATTGTTTATTTAATATCTTTAGAGGCTCTAGTGTTACTTAATCATTTATTAAATTATTGAATTACTTAACAGTAGAACATTATGGCATGAAAAAATCACTAAAGAAATGTAATCAAACATAATATTTGCTCTTTTGTACTTATTTATTTATTTATTTATTTATTTATTTATTTTTGAGATAAGTTCTCATTCTGCTGCCTGGGCAGGCAGTGGCATCATCATAGCTCACTACAACCTCAAACTCCTGGGCCCAAGTAATTCTGCCTCAGCCTCCTGAGTACTTTGGGCTACAGTCATCTGTCCCCATGCCTGGCTAATTTGGTATTTTTTCATAGACACAGGGTCTGGCCATTTTTCTCAGGTAATCCTACTGCCTTTGTCTCCCAAAGAACTAGGATCATAGGCATGCGCCACCTCACTTGACTTGTGTATTCTGTTGATTTGAGTTATATTTTTTTTGTTGCTGTGATTGCCAGTGGAGTCTTCATAAATTTCTGCCTAGGCAAATATCTATCATAGAAGAGTCTTTCCTACACTTTTCTCTAGAATTCTTATGCTTTTATACCTTACATTTAAATGATTTACTCATCTTGAATTGATTTTTGTGAGTGGTGAGAGCTATGGATCTTGTTTCACTCTTCTGTATGTGGCTGTATTATAAAATAAATAAGGTTTATTTTCCTCAGTTTATTGTATATGGACTGTTTTATATCCAGGTTTTTGGTTCGGTTCCATTGTTTTATGTCTCTATTTTTGTGCCAATACCATTCTGTTTTGGCTAGTATAGCTTTGTGGTGTAGTTTGAATTCTGATAATATGAAGCCTATAGATTTGTTCTTACTTGTTTAAGTTTAAAAACTTCTGCACCACAAAGGAAATAATTAATACAGTAAACAGCCCACAGAAATGGAGAAAGTATTCACAACCTATATATCTGATAAAGGGCTAATAACCAGAACCTACAAAGATCTCAAGGAAATCAGCAAAAGAAAAACCAATAACCCTGTTTAAAAAAAAAAAAAAGGACAAAAAACATTAACAGAAGCTTTTCAAAAGAAGAGAGACAAATGACCAAGAAATATGTGAAAAATGTTTAATGTCATTAATTATCAGGGATATGGAAATTAAAAACACAGTGAGACTCTGGCTTGGCACTCATAGCACAGTGGTTACAGCGCCAGCCATATACACCAAGGGTGGTGGGTTCAAACCTGTCCCAGGCCAGCTAAACAACAATGATAACTGCAACCAAAAAATAGTTGGGTGTTGTGGCGGTGTCTGTAGTCCCAGCCACTTTGGAGGCTGAGGCAGGAGAATTGCTTAAGCACAAGTGTTTGAGGTTGCTGTGAGCTGTAATGGCACAGCACTCTACCAAGAGAAACATAGTGAGAGTCTGTCTCAAAAAAAAAAAAAAAAACAGGAAGAAAAAAAAAACCCAAAAAACACAGTGAGACTCAACTCAGACTTTGGATTTTCCCTTACAAATGTAAGTGATGTAACCTAATTGTGTGTATCCTCATATTAACTCCCCCAATAAAACCCACATGAGATATTACCTTATCCCAGTAAGGATGCCTTTTATTAAAATGTCCAAAAGGATGCAGAGAGAAAGGAGTGCTCATACACTGTTGGTGGCACTGCAAATTAGTACAACTTGTATGGAGAACAATGTGGTGATTCCTCAAGGAAATAGAAGTAGACCTATCATTCAATCCAGTAGTCTACCAAAAGGAAAAGAAGCCTTCTGTCAAAAAGTCACTTGCACTAGCACAATACACAATTGCAAAGATGTGGAATCAACTCAAGTGCTCATCCCATGAATGGATTAACAATACTACTCGGCCATAAAAAATGTTTAATTAATGCCTTGTGCACCAATTTTGATGGAACCAGAGACCATTCTCCTGAGTGCAGTATCTCAAGAATAGACAAGCAAACACCACATGTAATCACATCCTTGTTCTGAAATCTTTCTAGCCTAATTTGTAAGCATTTGCCTATGTGTATATATACACATATATTATATTAAGAAATAAAAATAATAATGTTTTTATATACTGATAGAAAATTATCTCTCAAGTGATAAAAACTGGGGGGAAACAATTTAAGAGTGTGGACTACTTAATGTAAAATACACAAAATAAAGTTGCATGAGATCTCACAGTAAACTTGCCATAGTTTGACAGCACCATACAAACAACTCAGTAAGGTTTCATAACCTTGGTGTGTATCAGTGTCCAATAGCTGTGTTCACGTGAATGTTTGGCAGTGTGTCTTGCTGAGTGCTGTTAATTATTGTTATTGTTTGTTTTTGTAGGATAATATTTAAAAATAAACATATCCTACATCAAGCACACAAAGTGAATTCAGTGTGAGTTTAAAGTGACTTACTTTTCTTCCAGAGGCTTAAGAAATCTGGACCCCCCTGGGTTACTCACAGAGATAGGCTTT
>CAUYPK010111735.1:0-41467 GCA_963574355.1 Loris lydekkerianus | reverse complement strand
TAATTTTCTTTTCTTGTTGGGTCTTTTCCTGGTTTGGGGATCAGGGTGATGTTTGCTTCATAGAATGTGTTGGGTAGTTTTCCTTATTTTTCTACATTTTGGAACAGGTTGAGTAATATAGGTACTAGTTCCTCTTTAAAGCTTTGGTAGAATTCTGACATGAAGCCATCTGGTCCCAGGCTTTTCTTTTTAGGAAGATTTTGTATGGTTGATGCTATTTCAGAACTTGAAATAGGCCTGTTCAACATTTCCACTTGATTCTGGCTAAGTCTTGAAAGGTGACGTGCTTCCAAGTATTGGTCAATTTCCTTCAGATTTTCATATTTATGAGAATAAAGTTTCTTGTAATATTCATTAAGGATTTTTTGTATTTCTGAGAAGTCTGTTGGTATTTCATCTTTGTCATTTCTGATTGATAAAATTAGAGATTTTACTCTTTTTTTTCCTGGTTAGGTTAGCCAAAGGTTTATCTATTTTATTGACCTTTTCAAAAAAACAACTTTTTGATTTATTGATCTGTTGTATAATTATTTTCTTTTCAATTTCATTTAATTCTGCTCTAATTTTGGTTATTTCTTTTCTTCTACAGGGCTTGGTGTTGGAATGTTCGTCCTCTTCCAGTTGCTTGAGATGTCCCATTAAGTTGTTAACTTCCTCTCTTTCAGTTCTCTTGAGAAAGGCTTGCAGTGCTATAAATTTCCATCCTTAGACTGCCTTTGCGGTATCCCAGAGGTTCTGATAATTCGTGTCTTCATTGTCATTTTGTTTCAAAAATTTGGCAATTTCCTTCTTAATCTCATCTCTGACCCAGCTATCTTTCAGCATAAGGTTATTTAACTTCCATGTTTTTGTATGAGTATGCAGATTCCTGTTGTTACTGAGTTCAACTTTTCTTTCACGGTGGTCCGAGAAGATGCAAGGAATAATTTCTATTCCTTTAAATTTACTGACGTTAGACTTGTGACCTAAGATGTGATTGATTTTGGAGTATGTTCCGTGGGCTGATGAGAAGTATGTATATTCAGTTTTGTTGGGATGAAATGTTGTGTAGATGTCTGCTAAATTCAAATGTTGGATGGTTAGGTTTAAATCTAAAATTTTTTTGCCCAGCTTCTTATTGGAGGATCGATCCAACAGAGCCAAATGAGTGTTGAAATCTCTGACTATTATGGAGCTGGAGGAAATGAAGTTGCTCGTGTCTGTTAGAGTTTCTCTTATAAATTGAGGCACATTCTGGTTGGGTGCATAAATATTAATAATTGAAATCTCATATTGAGTATTACCCTTAACAAATATGAAGTGACCATTCTTATCCTTCCTTACTTTTGTTGGTTTAAAGCTTATTGTATCTGCAAATAGAATTGCAACACCTGCTTTTTTCTGATTACCATTTGCCTGAAATATGGACAACCATCCTTTCACCCTGAGTCTATATTTATCTTTTAAGGTAAGATGTGATTCTTGTATGCAGCAAATATCTGGCCTGAGTTTTTGTATCCAGTCAGCCAACCTGTGCCTCATTAGAGGAAAGTTTAAGCCATTCACATTAATGGAGAGTATTGATAAGTCTGGTAACATTTTGGGTATCGAGTTTTTCGAAAGTCCAGTGTATATTTTTAATCTTTTCACCACTGTGGAAGTTGGAGTTTGATCAAAAGTTTCTGAGTGAGTTTACTTTTGTGGTAGAGGATTGGGCTGACCATTATGGAGGATAGGTCTGAGAATATCCTGAAGAACTGGTTTGGTTATGGCAAATTTCTTTAACATGTGAATGTCATTAAAGTATTTCATTACTCCATCATAAATGAAACTCAGTTTAGCTGGATACAGGATCTGGATTTGAAAGTTATTTTGTTTTAGGCATTAAAATTCGATGACCAACCTCTTGTGGCTTGAAAAGTTTCAGCAGAGAGATCTGCAGTCATTCTAATATTCTTCCCTTTGTAGGTAATGGTTTTCTTACATCTGGCTGCTTTCAGAGTTTTCTCCCTCATATTAACTTTAGTGAAGTTAATTATGATGTGCTTTGGGGATGTCTTATTCGGGTTAAGTCATGCTGGGGTTCTGAAACTCTCTGCTATCTGAATTTCAGAATCTCTTGGCATGTCTGGAACATTCTCTTTCATAATTTCATGGAGAAGGGCCTCTGTGCCTTGTGAAACCACTTCATCACTTTCAGCAATTCCAATGAGGTGGATATTAGCCTTCTTCGAATTATCCCAGAGCTCTCTGAGAGAATAACCTGTTTTTGTTCTCCATTTCTCTTCCTCTTTGAGAGTTTGGGAACGTTCAAAAGCTTTGTCTTCAATGTCAGAAATCCTTTCTTCTGCTTGCTCCCCTCTGACAGATTCTACTGTATTTTTCAGATCTTTGAGGACTGCAAATTCTTGCTTCAATGTGTCAAAATCTTTGGTGGTTTTGTCTTTAAATTCGTTGAATTCTTGAGACAACTTTTGAATTTCTCCTCAAATTTCTAATTCCAACTTTTGAATTGCTCCTCGAATTTCTAATTCCAAATTTTCTTCCATTCTATTAATTTTGTTTGCAATCCAAATTCTGAATTCAATTTTTGACATCTCAGCTATCTGTTTATGAATGGGATCTTCAGTTACATCTGCCATATCTTTACTTGGGGGGGAGGGTTTGATCTATTCGGGTTATTCATGTTACCAGAGTTTTTCCGCTGATTCCACCCCATGATTATTTTATACCATTTGACTTTTCCCCTGGAGCTTTGCTGAGGACCCATACAGTGCTACGGCCTGAGAAACTGGGGACCTGTTCGGTGTGGTGGGGCTAAGTGGCTCTGTCTTGTTTTCAGCTGGTCTCTGTCTGACCCTAGTGAAACATTTACTCTGGGTTGACGTCTCAGCTGTGGAGAAATACCAGTAATTAAGTCACTCGGCCCCCCACAGGCAACAATTGGAAAAGGAAAATCAAACCTTCCTACAACCACACACCCAGGGCACCACTTGGATAGTCCTTGGGCAATTGGCTCAATTCAAAAGGTCCAAATCAATTGTCTCAGTCAGCACCTGTCTCAGGTGGAAGAGATTAAAAGGTCTCTGGCAACTAGATCGCAGAGGTCTGCTGACAACTCAAATATGACTTGCTCTGGTGCTCCATGAGGTCAGGAGGTCCCACCCAGCAAATAGATTAGTCTGGGAGGGTTGATACCTCCTTCCCCACCTTACACTTCTGTCACCCCCAGTCACTGATAACCCTGTAGGACTGTGACCCAGTTGCCTCCAATGAGAAGATACTCCAGGGGTTTGAACCTGCCTGAATCACAAGAACATCTATGTCTCCTCAGCCAGGCCGCTGCTTTCTGCCTCTATCTGGCAGGGGGAGGTGAGGCCTGACAACCTCGGGTGCTTGATGGAGGATGGGGGGGGTGTGTTCACTCTGTTCCAGCCCCGCCCCTGATTGATGTTACTGACTGAACAGAACACCTTTGCGGAATTTGTTTCTGTCCCAGCTAAATTCCCCTATAGAAAAAAAGGTTTTGAGTTCACAGAATCTGCACCTCAGGCCCTGTCTTTGCTGCTGCAGGTTTGTATTCACAGCACGGTTAGCTGTCAGTTCTAGCCTCCTGCCCTCCTTTGTCTAGGCTGATGATCCCCTGGGGACCAGGTGTGTCTTAAGCTCATTAAAGCGGTCCTCTGGGTCAGCCCCACCCTGGGAGTCAGCTGGTACTTGCGTGCGTTTTCTAGTCCCCGCACTCCACCCAGGCCGGTACCACCTCAGGCAAACCCTTTACTCATGGGGCCTGTGTTTCTATCCCAGATCTGTTCCGCTGGTGGTTGTCACCTGAGAAGATGCCCGACCTCCTCTGGTTGCCCAGAGAGACAGGGGGTGTGACTCCAGAATATCCAGGGGTGAGCCCTATTGTTGCCAAAAACAGCTGCTGCTCTGCGCCTCGGGGCACCACCGCTCCAGCGTGGTTCCCTTTCAGCTTACCGTCATATCCTCACTCCCATGCCACAAAATCAGCCCTGACCAGCTGCAGTCAAGACCCTGTCCACACCCCTCAAGAAATCACCCAAGAATCTAGACTCCTGGGGGACAGGCCTCCAGACCTCAGAGTGAGAGTGGAGGGGAGTGCTAGGAGCTCAGACTTGCAGGTAGAGAATATATACAGTTTTACATAGTTTTATGCCTGGCAGGAGAGCGCAATGGCACCCTAGTAGGGGAAGTAGGTCCAGTTTTTAGAGGGTCTCTCCCATGGAGTATAATGGGAGGACTTTTGAACTCTGCTCGTTTGTTTATGGGGTACTCTGAGCCATTCTCATGGGGGAGGGGACTCCCATTTGCTTGGTGATGAATTTTGTACCTTTTGTTTGTATCCTTGGGGTCGCAGCTTGCCTCAGCAGGGTTGATGTGTGTTCTTCAACCTTCTCTCTTGGTGCAGCTCTAATCCACCAGGTTACTTGCTAAATTTCTGTGCTTTAACTCTCCTTCTGGATGGGAGCCTCTGTGGAAAGCTTGCTTCAGTCAGCCATCTTGTCTCCGCCCCAAACTGAGTACATTTATATAAAATTTTAGAAAATATAACAAGCACAATGTAGGGGTATATGGCACACTTCCTGGGTTGGGCTCAAGCACAATTTGGACTTTATCTGACAAATGCAAACAATGCAAACTAATCATATGTGCCCTTATATTAAACCAAAATAAAAAAAATTCTAGAAAGCTCAAAACAATTAATAGTGACAGAAAGCAGATCAGTGGTGCCTAGGGTGGGGAAGGGTTGGAGGGAGGAATTATAAGAAGCAGCAGAACAATTTTGAGGGTAATAAGAATGTTCACTATTTTGCTTGCAATGATGATTTTATGGATATACATAGTATGTCAAATTATACATTTTTAATATATGCAACTTTTTTTTTTTTTTTTCCGTTTCTGGCCAGGGCTGGGTTTGAACCTGCCACCTCCCGGATATGGGGCTGGCACCCTACTCTTTTGAGCCACAGGCACCACCTGCAACTTTTTTGTTTTTTGAGACAGAGTTGCACTATACCGCCCTCAGTAGAGTGCTGTGGCATCACAGCTCACAGCAACCTCAAACTCTTGGGCTTAAGCGATTCTCCTTCTTCAGCCTCCCAAGTATCTGGGACTACAGGCTGCCACAACAGCTGGCTATTTTTTTGTTATAGTTGTATATTGTTGTTTAGCAGGCCCAGGCCAGATTTGAACCCACCAGCCCCTGTGTATGTGGTCAGAACCCTAACCACTGAGCTATGGGCACTGAGCCTGCAATTGTTATATATAAATTATACCTCAATAAAAACATGCAAAAAATCCCTCAGACTTGAGTTCATCATCTCTTCCCCAAAATGGTGTATCTATTTTCTTACATGATCTTGAAAGCAGGGAGAGAGAGAAATTTTTCCAAGGGCTAACCTTTTCAAGTTTGTTCTTTTATAAGCTCAATAATTCATTTTCTAAGATTATTCTCCATTCAAACATGCTTCCCTTATACTAGAAAAGGCACACACATCAAACCCAAATACAGAGCAATGGAGTAATACTTTCTTGACTGTGACAAAAATATCAAAAAGCAGCCTTTGGGACTTTTGCTTCTGGGAAGATGGAGTGAATGTACTTTTCCTTATTCTTCCTGCTAAGTACTGTGAAAACCCATAGATTTTATGTGTAAAATAAGCAGAAGAAGACTCTGAACAGTAGAGAAGAAAAGGCAAACTCACTAGGAGCCATGGCATCAAAGTAAAAACATAGCTGCAAATTCCAGGGGGGTTTTTGTCTCATAACTTCCAGACTGGGTGCGGGAGGAGCCAGAAACTCAGAAACATCAGTAGGTACAGACAAAAAACTAAAAACAAAACAAAACAAAAAACCTCCAAGAAAAGTCTGCTCTTTCTACCCAAAGAACCAGGATAAGGACATTCTAACAAGACTGAACACTTCTAGGCAATAACAGCCGCACTCTAGCCAACATCACAGAAAAACACTGTGGCCCCACCCTGTCAGAAAAGGCCAAATGGGGAGCCTAGACTTTCACCCGTGTCAGATGATAAGGAGGTGCCTCAATCCACCCCTCACCCCCACCCAGGCGGTACCAGAGAAGGCTGAGTGGGAAGGCAGGACTAATATCTCTGTTGAGTAGTAAGCAGCCCCCTCACTCCTTGTGTTAATGGAAACCATATGGAGAGCCTGGACTTTCACCCCTACTAGGCAATAACAAGGTACTCCTCCCCCTCATATGTGAGGTGGTGTCAGAGGAGACCGAATGGAGAGTTTGAACTTTCACCACCACTTAGTGTTAATGAAGTCATCTTCCCACAATGGCTTCAAGAGAGGCAATGATGAAGCACCTTCAACCCTCCCTGCCAGGATGGTATCAGTGGAAGCCTGGTGGGAAGCCCCGACTCCCACACCTGCCCAGCAATAACAAGGAGCACCCCCCACATGTCAACAAAAGCTGAGCCAAGAACGTGGACTTTCACCTTCACCTAGTGGTAGTAAGGCAGTGTCCCCACTTACCCTGCCTGAGCAGTGTCAGGGAAGGTCTGCTAAAATGCAAAATTTAAATAATATTTGAGGTTGCTGTAAGCTATGATGGTACAACACTCTACTGGGACAAGAAAGTAACACTGTCTCAAAAAAAAAAAAAAAAAAAAAAAAAATCTGCTCAGAGCCTGTAGCTCAAGCAGCTAAGGTGCCAGCCACATACATGGGAGCTGGCGGGTTTGAACCCAACCCAGGCTTGCCAAACAACAATGACAACTACAACCAAAAAATAGCTGGGCGTTGTGGTAGGCACCTGTAGTCCCAGCTACTTGGGAGGCTGAGCCCAAGAGTTGGAGGTTGCGGAAAGCTGTGACTAGACTGTGACAGCACTCTACCCAGGACGACAGCTTGAGGCTTTGTCTCAAAAAACAAACAAAAAAAAAAACAACAAAAAAAAAACACTCATTATATCAAGAACCAGGAAGACTTCAACTTGAATGAGAAAAGACAATGAACCAAGGTAACAGAATCCTTAGAATTACTTGACAAGGATTTTATTTTATTTTTTATTATTTTTTTTTTGAAACAGTCTCACTATGTCGCTGTTGGTAAAGTGCTGTGGCATCATCGCTCACCACAACCTCAAACTCTTGGGCTGAAGCGATTCTCTTGCCTCAGCCTCCCAAGCAGCTGGGACTACAGGTGTCCACCACAATGCCCAGCTATTTTTAGAGAGGAGGTCTTGCTCTTGCGCAGGTTGGTCTCAAACCTGTGAGCTCAGGCGATCCACCTGCCTCCGCCTCCCGAGTGTTGGGATTACAGGCGTGAGCCTCCACGCCTGGCCCAGAATTACTTGACAAGGATTTTAGCTGGGTACGGTGGCTCACCCCTGTAATCCCAGCACTATGGGAGGCTGAGGCGGGAGGATTGCTTGAACTCAGGAGTTTGAGACTTTTCTGAGTGAGAGTGAGACACCGACTCATGAGAAAAAATGGAAAGACCCAGCTCTGTGCCACGGCAAAAGCCTATAATCCTAGCGGCTTCGGAGGCTGAGGCAGCAGGATGCCCACAGCCCAAGTCTGAGATTGCAGTGAGCTATGATGCCATCGCACTCTGCTCAGGGCATAGGGTAGAACTCTGTCTCAACAACAACAACAAAAAAAACACTTTAAAGCAGCCATCAGAAAAATGCTTTGGTTAACAATTACAAACATGAGGCAGGGCACAGTGGCTCACGCTCATAATCCCAACACTCTGGGAGGCCCAGGCAGGCTGATCGCCTGAGCCAGATGGAGACCCCCGTCTCTAAAAATAGCCAGGTGTTGTGGTGGGCATCTGTAGTCCCAGCTACTTGGGAAGCTGAGACAAGACAATAGCTTGAACCCAGGAGTCTGAGGTTGCTGTGAGCTATGACACCAGGAACTCTACTGGGACAAGAACGTGAGATTCTACCTCAAAAAAAAAAAAAAAAAAAAAGCAAAAAAACAAGCAATTACAAAAATTTTGAAAAAAATGCAAAAAAAAACAAACAAACAAAAAAAAAAAACTCCCAGAAATTCTTCAGTAAAGAAAAGATACAAGGAAGAACCAAGTGGAAATTTTTCTACTAAAATTAGCAAATAACTGAAATAAAAAACTTGATGCATAGTCTCAACTGGAGTATATAGAGGACAGAGAAGAGAATCAGCATTGGAGGATATAATAGAATTTATCCAATCTGAACAAGAAAAAACAGATTGGGGCAAAAATGAACAGAGTTTCAGGGACATGTGAGACTATAAAAAAAAAATTTAATTCTCAGATCACAGGAGTCCCAGAAGAAGAGGAAAACAGAGGTAGCTAAAAAGTTCTGAAATTTGGGCAGCTCCTGTGGCTCAGTGAGTAGGGCGCCAGCCCCACATATACTGAGGGTGGTGGGTTCAAAACTGGCCTTAGCCAAATTGCAACAAAAAAAATAGCCGGGTGTTATGGCAAGTGCCTGTAGTCCCAGCTACTCAGGAGGCTGAGGCAAGAGAATCACCTAAGCCCAAGAGCTGGAGGTTACTATGAGCTGTGACGTCACGTACTCTACCGAGGGTGACAAAGTGAGACTCTGTCTCTAAAAAAAGAAAAAAAGTTCTGAAATTTGGCAAAAGACATAAACCTAAAGGTTAAGAAGTTGAGAAAATCCCAAACAGGGTAGATTTAAAGAAATTCATGCCAAAACTCATCCTAGTCAAACTTCTGAAAATTAAGACAAAGAAAATATCTTGAAAATAACCAGAGAGAAATGACATGTTACCTCTAAGAGCAAAACAATTTGAATGATAGTAAGTAAATTTCTTCTCATCAGAAACCATGACAGCCAGAAGGAAATGGCACAACATTTTACAAGTGTTGGAAAAAACTTTCAACATAGAATTATATAGCAAAAATATCCTTTAGGAATGAAGAGGAAATCAAGATATTCTAAGAGAATTTGTTGCCAGTAGACCTACTTTAATGAATGGCTAAAAGAAGTTCTCTAAACAGAAAGAAAATGATAAAAGAAGAAATCTTGGTCCATCAGGCAGGAAGAAAGAATTAATAGAGCAAAAATATGGGTAAATACAATAGAATTTTGTTCCTTTTTTAGTTTTCTAAACTATGTTTGACAGTTGAAACAGAATTATAACACCGCCTTATATATTAATAGTTTTAATGTATGTAGAGGAAATATTTAAGACAATTATAAACGAGGGAGAGTTAAGAATTATAAAAACAAGTAAGGTTTCAACACTTCATTCAAACTGGTAAAATGCTGACACCAGTAGACTGACGAGTAATGTTTATATAAGGTAATACTTAGAGCAAACATTAAGGAGATAGATCCAAAGAACACTAAAGCTAAATCCAAATTGAATTCTAAAAAATAGTCAAGCAGCCCACAGAAAGGAGGAAAAAAAATTATTCTGATGATAAATGAGAGGCTGAGGGGGGTGAGGGAGGGAGTGGAGACATCTCCACCTCTACGCCAGGGTGACTCCAGAGCTAACCTAGACAGTTTTGCCCAAGGGAGCATACTCCAGCCTGCTGCTGTGGGATGCATTAAGGACTGGGATAGAGAGAGAAACCTTCTAGGCTCTTCCACAGAGTTTTGCCTTGGTAGACTGGTTTATACTGGTGATTTATATTTGGTACTGTTTATGCTGGTACTCAAAGAAAGCTCTGCCATCACTCCATATGAGGCTCCTTGTATTCAGGGCTTGTACTCAGCTAACTTAACACTGTAAAGTATCCCTGCTAGGGCAAGATGGTATGTTTGTGTTCTGATTACAAAAACCCAAAGCTCCAATTTGTGTGTGACCGACACTGTTGGTAAAACGGAATTAAGATGGCTTTGAAAAGGACTTGATGCAGCTTTGGCAAGAGAGAGAAGCAAGCTCAATACATTTGGATCTGTGCCCTAAATGCTTAAGCAGTATTTGGGTTCAAAATCAGACAACCTTGGCACACTTTCCCTACCAGATATAAAAACCTATTTTAACCGGCATCTTTAGTCTTTGAACAATTCAGGAGAAAATGAACACAGAGTTCCAGAATAGTTCAACTTGCCTGTTATTTTATTAGGGGCAGGAATTCTGTATCCTTTCAAGTAGATTCTGAGCCTCCACATCTTGTAGTAGACCACCTGGTCCCATGTTGCTGGCTCTTCCAATCCTAAGTCTCCCAGAAAAATACCTCTGAATACTCTTCATTAGAGCTGTTTGAAATTTTTATACTTTTTAAAAAAGAAGAAAGGTGACTGTGCATTACATGCCATTCATTATTCCCGATGCCATTTTAATAATCAGGTCAACATGACAGTATCTTAATATTCTCAATACTAGTACTTCAAATATTAAAATCTATATTCAGAAAAAAGAATAAGTTAGTCACTGGGGAGTGACTTACAGACACAATATGTAGATGATTAAACTTAGCACATTTGTGGACAATTGACATTATTGCAATATAAAGTCTTCCAGTTTATGTTTCCTTGTATTTCTATTAACAATATTAATAGTATTTGGGTGACACCTGTGGCTCAAAGGGATAGGGCGCCAGTCCCATATGCTGGAGGTGGTGGGTTCAAACCCAGCCCTGGCCAAAAACCACACACACACAAAAAAAAAATTAATAGTATTTTATAATTTTCTCTGTAGAGTTTTCGCATAATTATGATAGATTTATTTTAAGTATGTAGTAGTTTTGATTTTACAAAACTACTACATGATTTCTCTTAAAATTTTGTTATGTAGTAGTTTTGATGTTACAAAACTACTAATGATTTCTCTTAAAATTTCATTTCCTAGATTTTTTTTGATGGCATATAAAAATGCAACTAATTTTGTTTATTAAAATATTTTTTGTGAATAAAAAAATTAAAAAAAATAAAATAAAATATTTTTTGTGGGGGGGACGTCGCCTGTGGCTCAGCGAGTAGGGCGCCAGCCCCATATACCAAGGGTGGCAGGTTCAAACCTGACCCTGGCCAAACTGCAACAAAAAATAGCAACAAAAAATAGCCGGGCGTTGTGGCGGGTACCTGTAGTCCCAGCTACTCAGGAGGCTGAGGCAAGAGAATCGCCTAAGCCCAGGAGCTGGAGGTTGCTGTGAGTTGTGATGCCACTGTACTCTACCGAGGGTGAGAAAGTGAGACGCGGTCTATAAAAAAAACCAACACATTCAGTGATGCCAATTTAGGAGTCTTTATTAGTTTGGCCAACCGACTGCCCCTCTATGTGGATACAGAGGGAACAGTACTGGTTGTGAAGAGGGAAGGATTTATATAGGGTAAATTATCTATAACATCTGGGGCTACGGGCAGTTCAGCAAGAGAGCAAGTAACCAACTTTTCGTGATTGGTTTGTACAGAAGCAGAAGCGGTTTATGGCACTTGTGGTTACATAGCAGTTTACACAAGAGGGAAAACAGAACAATTTTAAACTGGACACTGGGTCAGACGGTTACAATAGCTCCAATGAGGCAGCAGGCTTCCCTTTGTTCATTACCTCAGTTTCCCGTTTCTAATTTTTACCTTTCCTTACTTTCTTATGGGGGTACACTAGGGCAAATTAAGGGGGATCCCTTCACTTCATTATGACAGCAGCCTGTCTCTGTTCAGAACTTTCTAAGAACTTTTAATCATGAATGAATGTTGTATCAACATTTTTTGTTTGAGACAGAGACTCACTCTATTGCCCAGGCTAGAATGCCATGGCATCAGTCTAGGTCACAGCAACCTTAAACTCCTGGGCCCAAGCAATCCTCCTGTTTCAGTTTCCCAAGTAGCTGGGACTACAGGCCCCGGCCACAATGCCTGCCTAGTTTTTCTATTTTTAGTAGAGACCAGGGTTTGCTCTTGCTTAGGTTGTTCTTGAACTCCTGATCTCAAGGGATCCTTCTGCCTTGGCCTCCCAGAGTGCTAGGAGTACAAGTGTGAGCCAAGGCACCCAGCCTAATCCAGTGTTTCCTTCTTTTTGGATTTTTTTTTTGGCGGGGGAGAGACAAAGTCTCTCTCTGTTGTCTTGGGTAGAGTGCCGTAGTGTCATCTCAGCTCACAGCAACCTCGAATTCTTGGACTCAAGCCATTCTCTTTTTTTTTTTTTTTTTTGAGGCAGAGTCTCACTATGTCACCCTCGGTAAAGTACAGTGGCATCAAAGCTCACAGCAACCTCAGACTCTTAGGCTTAAGCGATTCTCTTGCCTCAGCCTCCCAAATAACTGGGACTACAGGGGCCTGCCACAACACCCAGCTATTTTTTTTGTTATTGTTGCCATTGTTGTTTAGCTGGCCTAGGCTGTATTTGAACCCACCAGCCTCAGTGTATGTGGCTGGTACAGTAACTACGGTGCTACGGGCACCGAGCCTCAAGCCATTCTCTTGCCTCAGCCTCCTGAGTAGCTGGGACTAGGGGTGCCCGGCACAATGCTGGACTATTTTTTTCTATTTTTAGTAGAGACGGGGTTTCACTTTTACTCAGGCTGGTCTCCAACTCCCAAGCTCAGGTAATCCACCCATCTCAGCCTCCCAGAGTGCTAGGATTACAGGCATGAGCCATCGCACCCAGCCAATGTTTCTTAAATAAACATATCCTTTATCATGAAAATAAAAGGCATAGGTTAGGTATGGTGGCTCAAGCCTGTAATTCAAGCACTCTGGGAGGTCCAGGTGTGAGGAGTTGAAGACCAGCTTGAGCAAGATCGAGACATGGCTCTACTTAAAAAAAAAAAAATAGCCAGGCAATGTGGTGGGCGCCTGTAGTCTCAGCCACTTGGGAGGCTGAGGCAAGATAAGAGGGTCTCTTGAGTCCAAGAGTTTGAGGTTGCTGTGATCTATGACTCTACACCAGGGGTTCTCAAACTGCGGCCTGCGGGCCACATGAGGCAGAGTGATTGTATTTGTTCCCATTTTGTTTTTTTACTTCAAAATAAGATATGTGCAGTGTGATTAGGAATTTGTTCATAGTTCTTTTTTTTAAACTATAGTCCAGCCCTCCAACAGTCTGAGGGACAGTGAACTGGCCCCCTGTATAAAAAGTTTGAGGACCCCTGCTAGGCACTCTACCCAGGATGACAGAGTGAGACTCTGTCTCAAAAATAAATAAAATAGGGCGGTGCCTGTGGCTCAAAGGGGTAGGGCGCCGGCCCCATATGCCGGAGGTGGTGGGTTCAAACCCAGCCCCAGCCAAAAACTGAAAAAAAAAAAAATAAATAAAAAATAAATTAATTAATTAAATAAAGTAAAATAAGGGGTGGCATCTGTGGCTCAAGGAGTATGGTGCTGGCCCCATATACTGGAGGTGGCAGATTCAAACCCGGCCCCGGCCAAAAACTCAAAACTAAATCAATAAAATAAAATAAAATAAAAGGCAGTCTTTGCCAGTTCTATTCAGGCTGCATCATGATGAGTCACAGTGGCAGCCCTCTAGAACTATCCAGCTCCTTTATCTCCTTGCCAATTTACTTCAAATAGTCCAATATTGTTGGAATAGTAACATCAAACCTTGCTGCCAGTTCACATGTAAGTTGAGATGGATTTGCTTCCACTACAGTTTCCAGCTCGTCATTACCCACCTGTGCTCAAGTGATCCTCCTGCCTCAGCCTCCTGAATAACTGGAACTACAGGCATATGCCACCCTGCCTAGCTAATTTTTTCTATTTTTGATAGAGATGGGGGTCTCTCTCGTGCTCAGGCTGGTCTCAAACTCCTGAGCTCAGGCGATCCTCCTGCCTCTGACTTTCAGAGTGCTAGGATTACATGCATAAGCCACCGCACCTGGCTAGTTTTTAGATTTTTTTAAATGAAATTTGCTGAGACTGGAGGATTACTTGAAGCCAGGAGTTTGACACCAGCCTGGGCAACATCATGAGTCTCTGTATATTATTTCTTAGTCATTTTTCTCTTTGTCCTTTGAAGAAGCTAAGGAAATTTCACCCCCAAATATATGATTCTTTGGTATAAAGATTATTTTGAATTAAAAGCCATTCATAATCAGGAAACATTGAAGGAAGCCTTTCTTCTATCTACCTAAAATCTGAAGGGGCTGCTGGCCTCTTTATCACATGCTAATAGACCTGGCTCCAAGGTCATTTGAACCACAATACCTCTCAGGTTAATTTACAAATCAGTTTCTCTCCATCTGCACATCTTCCCTTGCAACCACTTACTGCACCTATACTTTACACACTCTTCCTCCTCCCTTCCAAAAGGCATCTATAAAGGTCTCTGACCATAACTGGACTTTGAGTAATCATTCTTGTGGTTCCCCTGATGTGCATGGGTTTTGGAAATAAACTTTTCTCTTATTAATCTACCATAATCAACTCAATCTTTCAGCAAACCAACCAAAGGGAAAAAGACAAGTTTTGCTGTAAACCCTACAGCTTCATTTTTTTTTTTTTTTTTTTTTTTTGAGTCTCACTATGTTGCCCTCAGTAGGGTACTATGGCATCACAGTTCACAGCAACCTCAAACTCTTCGGCTTAAGCGATTCTCTTGCCTCAGCTTCCCAAGTAGCTGGGACTACAGGTGCTCACCACAACGCTCGGATACTTTTTGTCACAGTAGTCATTGTTTAGCTGGCCCAGGCCAGGTTTGAATCCGCCACCTTCGGTGTATGTGGCTGGCACCATAACCACTGTGCTATGGGTGCCGAGCATACAGTTTCGTTTTTTTATTGTTTCTGTTGCTTTGCCTTCAAAACTTTTGGTCTTTTCTTCTGTAGTGTCTGATCTGCTGTTAATCCCATTTGATGAAATTATAAATTCAGGTGTTGTGTTTTTCACATCTAGAATTTCCATTTGATTCTTTTAAAAAAATCTTCCCTATTTTTGTGCTGTTCATATTTATACTATACTTCCAACTTTTACTTTACTATATTATGATTCTTAACCTCATCATTCTGTAATTCCTGTATCTATTTCTATTGACTAATTTTTCTCCTAGTTATGAGTCATATTTTCTGTTTCTTTACATGCTAGGTAATCTCTGATTGTATTTCAGGCATATGAGTTTTACATTATTGAATCCTAAACTTTGTCATACTATTTTAAATACTGTTGGACTTTGTTCTGATGGTTTATATTACTTACACATCCGCTTGATCTCTATAATACTTGCTTTTAAGAATTTTTAGAGTAGGTCTAGGGTAGCCTATCTTTTAGGGCTAGGTTAGCCACCCTTTTTTTTTTTTTTTTTTTTGTAGAGACAGAGTCTCACTTTATCACCCTCGGTAAAGTGCTGTGGCATCACACAGCTCACAGCAACCTCCAACTCCTGGGCTTAGGCGATTCTCTTGCTTCAGCCTCCCAAGTAGCTGGGACTACAGGCGCCCGCCACAATACCCGGCTATTTTTTTTGTTGCAGTTTGGCTGGGGCTGGGTTTGAACCCACCACCTTCAGTATATGGGGCCGGCACCCTATCCACTGAGCCACAGGTACCGCCCTAGCCACACTCTTAAGGTGTGACATTTCTGGCATCTCTACTATATGCCTCATCTAGTCAACAAGTTTCTGTACTCAAGCTGGTAGGACTTTGAAGATCTCTGGTCCTATGTAAACTCTAGGAATTGTTTAACTACAACTTCCTGGTAGTTCTTTCCACAGGAGTTGTTTTTCACCCAGCCATGTAGAGTTTCATTCTATGTATGTGACTCAATGCAGATTTCTAGAATGCCTAGAATTCTGCCTACTGTATAATGGTGTTGGTCCACAAATTATATTTTGCAGTGTGTTGACCCGAAAAACAGTGAGGGTGAAATTCTGTAAACGTTTTAAATTATTTAATGGCCAATCTAGTGATAAATTGTTGTTGTTGTTTTTTTGAGAAAATTCAGCATTTATTAGGGCATACTTTCTCCTTCTTTACTTCTTTTTAAATTTTTTAATTATTATGAGTACATAATAGTTGTATACCTTTACAGGGTTTTGATATAGGTATACAATGTGAATTACTCAAATCAAGGTATTTGGGGTATCCATCACCTGAGGCATTTATCATTTTTTTTTTTGTGTTAGGAACATTCCAATTCCACTCTTTTAGTTATTTTAAAGTATACCCTAACTTATTGTTGATTAGAGTTACTTTGTTGTGCTATCAAATATTGTTCATTCTATCTATCTAACTGTATTCTTATTTGTGCAGTCATTAACTAGCCCCACTTTGTCTCTCATTCCCTGCTATCATTCCCAGCCTCTGGTAATCATCATTCTACTCTCTGTCTCCATGCGATTGTTGTGTTTGTTTTGCAGCTTCATTTAGGCCTAACATTTTAACCATTACTACACCAAGTTATATAGGACAATGAAAATATGAACACAAACACATAATGAGCATTGTTACCAACCTCTGAGTGGAGGTTTTCACCAAGTTCTTGGTGTTCATTGGGGAAATAATTTTAGGATGCACTACGTAAGTAAAGTAAGGGACAGTTTTTTTGCAGTTTTTGGCCGGGGCTGAGTTTGAACCCACCACCTCCAGCATATGGGGCCAGTGCCCTACTCCTTTGAGCCACAGGTGCCGCCCAGGAAAGCTTTTTATTAAAAGCAAATGTACAGTCTTAGGGAAGAGAGCAGGCAAGTTTGAAAGAGAGCAGATGCACTAGGAAGAAGTGGTTTTAGATCTTTTGTACTCTTACTAATTGAGGGAAGGAATATTCAAGGCCAAGCGATTGGGTTTTACTAAAAATTTGTGTAGTAATTCCATGAATTGGGTTCCCTCCCATTTTCATACTTCAGTGATTTCAAGGGCAGAGAAATTTTAAAACCACAATGTAATTGTGATTAGCCAAAGTTCATCTGGGGTGGCAGAGGTAGTCGACATGTGGGTCAAGGCTGATTCTTGTCTGCAGTTATCGGCCCTTCTAGTTAGCTTCTGCTTAAGGGGTTGTTTATTTTAACACCCGCATCCAATATATTAATATATATATATTTCTGGTCTCAGCCCTGTCTCCTAGTCTCCTGCACTAACAATAAGTATCACATTAGGTCACTTTATTAGTGAAATTACCTTTTTTTTTTTTTTTGGTGAAATTATCTTGAATAATTCAGAATCTCCATTTCACCAAACAGCACACTTGTTACATGTGTTACTACTGCCTGGGTTGTTAGAATGGAACAAAGCTTTCACATGCACAGAAAACCTACCTACAGCTCACTGGTGTGTTAACAGCATTTCCCAAAGCTTTCAAAACTCGCTTCCTTTTCAATATGAAGGATTCTGAAGACTTTGTTGGTAAGATAAAGGTAAAGCCTGTGGCAGAGGTAATGAAAGTATGAGGAAGTTAGTTGGAACTAAATATTATAAAGCATATTATATGCTAATAGAGTAAAGATTATCTTTAAACATACATGATAATTTTTTTTCTTTTCTTTTTTTCTTTTTAGAGACAGAGTCTCATTTTTGTCACCCTCTGTAGAGTGCTATGGCATCACAGCTCATAGCAACCTCCAGTTCTTGGGCTTAGCTGATTCTCTTGACTCAGCCTCTGGAGTAGCTGGGAATACAGGAGCCCGCCACAATGCCGGGCTATTTTTTTGTTGCAGTCTGGCCGGGGCTGGGTTTGAACCTGCCACCCTCAGTATATGGGGCCCATTCCCTACTCACTGAGCCACAGGTACCGCCCCATGATAATTTTTTTATATTACCTGCATAGATGATTCCTTTAGTTAATATGTTAGCAAAATTTAGCGATACTTGGCTTGGCACCCATAGCACAGTGGTTATGGCGCTGGCCACATACACCAAGGCTGGCGGGTTCAAACCCAGCCGGGGCCAGCTAAACAATAATACCAACTACAACTAAAAAAAAAAAAAGAAAAGAAATAGCCACGCATTGTGGCAGGCGCCTGTAGTCCCAGCTATTTGGGAGGCTGAGGCAAGAGAATCCCTTCAGCCCAAGAGTTTGAGGTTGCTGTGAGCTATGATGCCATAGCACTCTACTGAGAGCAACATAGTGAGACTCTGTCTCCAAAAAAAGAAAAAAAAATTAGTGATACTTTAAAAATGTTTGCTGAGCCCCCCCCCTTTTCCTTCCCTCCCTCTCCTCACCTGTCTTCCCAGGCAGACATAATTTTGACTCATTTTTTAGAGGAAGGATTATAGTTTACTACTTTAAACCATGTAATTAATAGAGTAAGTACCTGGCTAGACACATAATTTTAAAGTAAGAATAATTGCTGACTTATTTGCATTTTTTTTTTTTTTTTTTTTTTTTTTTGAGACAGAGCCTCAAGCTTTCACCCTGGGTACTGGCATCACAGCTCACAGCAACCTACAACTCCTGGGCTCAAGCAATTCTCCTGCCTCTGCCTCCCAAGTAGCTGAGATTATAGGCACCTGCCACAACGCCTGGCTATTTTTTGGTTGTAGCCATCATTGTTGTTTGGCGTGCTGGGGCTGGATTCGAACCTACCAGCTCAGGTGTATGTGGCTGTTGCCTTAGCCACTTGAGCCACAGGCACCAAGCCTATTTACATTTCTTACTCCAAATTTTTCACATGCATAAAGACACCGCCATAAAAAGTGCTGAAAATGTACCAAGGAACCTTTTAAGTTTAACACAATCATTGCCAGTGAAATTATAGCTTTGTATTAAATTATTAAAAATTCAACCAGAAAAAATTTTAAATATCTGTGATTTTGGTTAATGAAATAGCAACTTTCCTGAAGTGCATTTTTTATATTTTGACAGTTGCTATCCGTGATTACCATATTTGATGCTCAAGTAATATTGTTTTCCTCTGTATTGGAACTAATTAAAACTATCAAGAAAACATATTTGGGTGGTGCCTATAGCTCAAGCAGCTAAGGCGCCAGACACATACACCAGAGCTGGCGTGTTCAAATGCAGCCTGGGCCTGCCAAACACCACGGCACTCTACCCAGGGCAAATAGCTTTAGGCTCTGTCTCGAAAAACAAAAAAGAAAACATATTTGAAGATTAGCACTTAGTAGGGAATCTCAAACAGCTAAAAAATAGAAATTGCAAAGAAATAAACAAATTTAATAGTCTTAAATCACAACGATCACTCTAAAATGCTCATGTTTTCTTTGGATTTTATAGTTTAATTTTGTTCATATTGCAATTTTTTCCCCTAAAAGAATACAGTGATATAGTGATGGTTTTGGAGTCAAAACGCCTGGGTTCAAAATTCTGATTCTACCACTTTTTAGCTATGTGACTTTGGGCAAGTCACATATCCCTCTAACTCATTTTTCTCATCTTAGACTCTACAGGTGGCTTAGTAGCATCAGTCCCACCTGGAAACTTTTTAAAAGTGTAAATTCTTGGCCCCATCCCATCCCTATTGAATTAGAAGCTCTGAGAATGGTGACCAACGCTCTGCATCCACAGGCCCTCCCTCCTGCTGGACGCTAAAGTTTGAGAACAACTGTTCTCAGCTACTGTGATGCCTTTCATGGCTTCTGTTCATCTCTGTGAAGGTGATTATAGCCGATCTACTTCCTAGTATTGTCTCTAGTAAGCAATGGATTAGAGATATTCAAAGAAAACTTCAAACAAAAGTAAATTTTACAAGAGTCACAGAAGACCCTCCAATAAGGGATGCACATTTTCAGCAGCAGACTTTCTCCCAATGTTTAGCATGTCTGGTGTTGGGCAATGGGATCTGACAAACTGGGAAGGGCTGGGCTGCACTTTGAACTTTGTACCCTAGTTCTAGGCACAAAGACAAAATTGTGAAGTAATAATAGCAATAGTCCTAAAGAGTGGCTGGGAACAACAAATAAAATGGTCAGCGTGAGGGACCAAACATGAGAGTGGAGCAGTGGTATTTTTCAACAAGAAAGCAGAACTTGGCTACCAAGACTCCTAGGGGAAGACAACATTCAGAGCGTGAGAGGGGCAGACAGCTAGGTGGGAAGTCTCTATAAGGAACGTCTGCTAGCAGATGCAAGGACTGCGATCTCTGCAACAAGTATGGACAAAAGCCTGGAAGGACCCAGAGGGGCAAATTACCCACACTGAGACTTGGATACCCGGAACAAGGCAGAATGACCACATGTCAGGAATAATGTGGACATTACTGGTCCTTAGAGTTGAACAGCAGCTGGGCCAATTTGATGTTGAGTTCCAGGCAAGGCTCTAGGGGTCTTCTACAGCTTTCTTATTCAAAAGGGGCTTGTTTATCCTAGGGCTGAGGTCAAGCTGAGTCTGGATGTGGGTCAAAGTGTCTGGAGCTGTGGGAAGAGATGGGCTACAGACAAGGTTACATAACCCAGAAAAGTGCCTCTGAAGGAGAAAATTTCAGGCCAGCAAGGAGCAAAATGATAGTATTATGGCTGCCTGGTCAGTGCTTTAAAAGGAAATAGATAAATAAAAAATGCATATATTGGCATTTTAAACATTTTAAATTTTGCATAAATAATGCATTCACATAGTTGTAAGCTCAAAGTGTAAAAGAGTCCATAGTGAAAAAAATCTTTTCATCCCTGTTGCCCCAGACATCCAATTTTCCTTAGTGATATTATTTGTTTTTCTCTCTGTGTGTATGTATATATTCTTTATGTATATATATTTCTTTTTGTTTTGCATATACATATCATGTCCCCCTTTTACCTAAATGACAGCATACTATATTGTTCTTCTCCTTGCTTCTTCCTATTAACTGTGTATCTTGAATATTTTTCCATCTTACTACACAGAGGGCTTCCTCATTTTTTCTTCTCAGTTGCTTGGTATTCTATGAATGTGCCATAATTTATGTAATTAGACTTCTGCTGAGGGTCATTCAGGTTGTTTTCAATCTTTGGTGTTCAAAATAGCCTTGTACACGGTTATTTCACATGTGTGTAAATATTTCTTTAGGGTAAATCTGTAGAAGTGGAATTGTTGGATCAAAAGATGAATGTATTTGCAATTTTGCAAAATACAACTACTGGAGTTACACCTGCTTACACTCTGCTGGCAATTTTTAAGAACACCTAGCAACTGAACATTTTCACTATGTATCTTATCTATGTAAAAAGGCTGACACTATGACTACAGAAAAACATGTTGTGGGAATGGTCCCTGCAAGTCTAGGTTGTCAGGTAAAGCTGAACCTGAGCGGCTCATGCCTTTTGTGAAGTCGTGGAAAGCTGTTACTTACTATTATTAAATAATCTTTATAATTTGGAGTATTACAGTTTCTTCATTTTATAAAGCTGAAATGTGCACCATAACCCTATGACAATAACCAAAATACATATGCTGCTTCATAGTTTATGAAGTGTTTTCTCTCATATACAGGTTGTCCCAAAGATCACCATACATAGGCGAATTAACAAACTCATGTTATATTTTATATTTTTATATATATTTTTTACATATATATTTTATATATATATATATAAAACTAGGGTACAAAGTTCAAATATATATAATATATATTTTTTAATATTTTTAATTATTTGTATATCAACACATAGAGAAATATTTTGTAAAATTTCATAATGAATATTTTGTAAATAAAGGTACATTTAGTTATAATTTCCCATTTTCCCTTAGGATACCCTGTAGATTTTAAACCTACCTTCCTAGGAATCTAAAATCTAGGTTAAGGCCAGGCGTGGTGGCTTAAGCCTGTAATCGTAGCACTCTGAGAGACCTAGAGTGGTGTGGATTGCCTGGGCTCAGGAGTTCAAGAACAGCCAGAGCAACAGTGATATCCTGTCTCAACTAAAAATGGAAAAACTAGCCAGGCATTTTGGTGGGCACCTGTAGTACTAACTACTTGGGAGACTGAGGCAAGAGGATTGCTTGAACCCAAGAGTTTGAGGTTGCTGTGAACTATGATGCTATGGCACTCCACTGGGGCAACAAAGTGAGACTCTGTCTCAAAAAAATAAATAAAACAAAATTAAACCTAGGTTTAAAATAACATACTGAATTTTAAGCACTTTGCTTAAGAAATACTAGAAAAAAGCTGGGTGTGGTGGCTTGTTCCTCTAATTTTAGCTACTTAGGAGTGCCTGAAACCAGAAGTTCAACGTCAGCCTGGCCTACATAGTGAGAACACTGTCTCCTAAAAGAAAAAAAAGAAAATACTAAAAAAACAAAAGTAAACTAGGGCAAGAAATTAGTTGTCAAATTTATATTAGCTTATTCCTCATGTCCACTGGCCCAGTTCAGTTCTATACTTCAAAGCAGTTATCTTTCTCTTTAATAGTGTTCAGAACTCCTAGTGGCTCTTGAATTAGGCCTATGTATTAGAAATGAGTGACAGCACCATATTATCATGGCTGATTCCTGTTTTCATCATTCTCGCAAAACCGCTTTGCACTCCAAGACAATGAAAAATGCAAAAAGCTATACAAACAGCTGAGTCAAGATCCAATTCTCCAGTATGCTCATTCTTATTAAGTTCTACATAACCTATTGACAAAGGAGATTATTTTGGCAGAAATGAAAATTACTGACAAACAGCTACTAGATGCAAAGGCATGACAAGAATCTTTCTGTGGAATCTTTTACCACCCATTTATTTAGCACAGGTCATATGACCATCATTACAGCTTGTGGGAGAGGAATAGAATTTGCTTGTGCTGTGTAGCAAGCCTTAAAGTGGTTTATTTTTTTCTCTGCCAAGTCCCTGGTCATGAGAATATTGAAAAACTTAACAGCAGGAGATAATGCTATTCATTTGGAAGATAACCAAAGCCCATTTTTCACTGTTAATTTGTCCACAGATGTTTCATAAAATTGATGGATCGATATGTCAATCATATAATCCTAGCATTGTAAAAGATATATTTGTAAAGACCTTTTTTTATTGTTGTTGCAGTTTGGCCGGGGCCGGGTTCAAACCTGCCACCCTTGGGATATGGGGCCAGCACCCTACTCACTAAGCTATAGGTGCCACCCATAAAGACCTTTTTAATAGAAGATTCTCATGTCTGTATTTAATAATATTAGTTATCTAGACAGCCTTTATTTATACTCTGCTGGGGCTGGTCTCATTTTGTCCTTGTTTTTCTTCAACAGCTGTGGATAAGAACTCACCCATGACTTCCAATTAAGAACCATTCATCTACATCATGAGTTCTAGAAGAAAACACGGGTGAGATTCTCTAGAACAGTATCGTCAAATTTTCAAGTGCAGGGCAGCACCTGTGGCTCAGTGAGTAGGGCACCGGCCCCATATACCAAGGGTGGCAGGTTCAAACCCGGCCCTGGCCAAACTGCAGCAATAATAAAAAAAATAGCTGGGCGTTGTGGCAGGTGCCCGTAGTCCCAGCTACTCGGGTAGCTGAGGCAAGAGAATCACCTAAGTCCAAGAGCTGGAAGTTGCTGTGAGCCGTGACGCTACGGTACTCTTCTGAGGGTGACAAAGTGAGACTCTGTCTCTTAAAAAAAAAAAAAAAAAAAAAAATATATATATATATATATTTTTAAGTGCAAACTAATTATCTGGGGAAACTCATTAAATGCACTCTGCTTCAATAGGTCTGAGTGAGACCTGAAATTCTTCATTCCTAACAAAATGCAGGAGATGCCCGTCTGAGGACCAAATGTTGGTAGCAAAACTGCCCTTTAACCTGAGAGAGGATAAAACTTTTACAATTATGACTCAAAGTGCAAAAGCAATAAGGAAAAACAGATAAATTTGGTTACACTAAAATAACTCGATTGCATGCAAAACAAAAATCCCTTTAGAAAAAAAAGAAAGATGAATGACAAGAGGGGGATAATAGTTGCAACTTGTATCACAAAGAGTTATTATCCCCAATATGTGAAAACCTTTTAAAAATAGAGAAGAAAAAGACTACCAATTCTAGAAGATGGGCTCAAGATATGGGAAATAAATGCAAACGGCTCTCTAACGTAAGGAAAGAGTTCAATCTTGCTCTCGGTAGAGTGCTGTAGCATCACAGCTCACAGCAACCTCCAGCTCTTGGGCGTAGGCAATTCTCTTGAGTAGCTGGAACTACAGGCGCCCACCACAATGCCCACCTTTTTTTTGTTGCAGTTTGGCCAGGGCCAGGTTTGAACCCGCCACCTCAGCATATGGGGCCAGGGCCCTACTCACTGAGCCACAGGCGCCGCCCTCTTTTTAATATTCTGTATGATGAAATGGGAAATATGCATGAAGCATTTCAGCTGCACTCTGAGGAATGATGGCTATCTGGAGGAAATGAAATTGTGCAATTGAATTGAGAGCTGAACTAGCCACTTTTTTCTTGGAACAGCATTTTTACTTGAAATAACCACTGAAAGGAAAACTATGTATATTCAGACAACATGTGGCAGACATTTTCTTGAAAATTAAGAAGTGAGTCTTGTCCCATACAAGGAAAACAACTTGATAGTGTTTGTTGCCAGTGATAAAATTCAAGCTTTCAAATGAATATTAGAATTTTGGAAAACTTGTATCCACCACTGTGAGTTTAGTACCTTATCAATATTTAAAGACTTTCTGAAGACACTGGTGGTGATATTAACAAATGTCACTTTTTTAGATATTGTATAATGAAATGTGTCAACATTTATAATACCTGCATAACTCAGTGAACCAATATTTTTGAACCGACTAAGGCATGATGTTACAAAATCATGGATGCATGAAAGACCTATTCAAAGTACAAAATAGATTTTAATGAAAGAGTAAAAAGAGTACATTGATGTGGTTTCAGGTCCCACATCACAACCTTTAAGAAACTCCTACTTCTTTGTAAATAGAAGATTATATCCATAATTATCGATTGAGGCTATTAAAATGCTCTTCCGTTTTCTTTTTCTTTTTTGAGCCAACAGTAAAACAAAGTTTCTTGAGGAAGAAAAAGATAGTTTTATGGAGTAAGAAAGTTTGCCATAGACAGTGAACGGGACTCCATTGCCATGGGAAATGGGCAGAGGCTGCTTCTCTGTTTCCTAACAACTTATCTATGTGAGGCTGGGTAGACCTCAACATATCAACAACAGATTAAATATAGAAGGCATGAGAATCCAGCTATATTCTACTAAGGTAAATATTAAAGAGATTTACATAAATGGACTGTGCCACTTTTCTCATTTTGGGGGGGGGATATGGTTACCTTTTATAAAATAAGTTATGCTTATTACTGTTACTTTATTTTTTATTTTTTTTATTTTTTGAGACAGAGTCTCACTTTGTCGCCCTTGGTAGAGTGCTGTGGCGTCATAGCTCACAGCAACCTCAAACTCTTGGGCTCAAGTGATTCTCTTACCTCAGCCTCCTGAGTAGCTGGGACTACAGGCACCCACCACAATGCCCAGCTATTTTTAGAGGCAAGGTCTCACTCTTGCTCAGGCTGGTCTCGAACCCGTGAGCTCAGGCAATACACCTGCCTTGGCCTCCCAGAGAGCTAGGATTATATGTGTGAGCTACTGCGCCTGGCCTTATTATTGTTACTTTTATTTAATTTATTATTATTATTATTTTTTTTTTTTGCAGTTTTGGACCGGGGCCGGATTTGAACCGCCACATCTGGTATATGGGGCTGGAGCCCTAATCCTTGAGCCACAGGCACTGCCCTATTGTTACTTTTAAAGGAACTAATATATTAAAAACATTTCTCAACCCAGATGCGATGGCTCATGCCTGTAATCCTAGCACTCTTGGAGGCCAAGGTGGGTGGGTTCCATGAGCTAAGGAGTTCAAGACCAGCCTAAGCAAGAACGAGACCCTATCTCTACTAAAAATAGAAAAACTAGCCAGAAGTCGTGGCAGTTGCCTGTAGTCCTACTCGGGAGGCTGAGGCAAGAGGATCTCTTGAGCCCAAGAGTTTGAAGTTGCTGTGAGCTATGACACTCCAGCACTCTACCTAGGGTGAGAGAGTGTGTTGTCTCAAACACAATAACAACAAAAACCCATTTCTCAGGTTTGATATTAAGTATGGTAAATATGAATGGATACAACCAATATAAACAAAAGGTCTTTGGGGTCTTCAGTAATTAGTAAGAGCATAGAAGAATTCTAAGTTCAAAACATTTGAGAACCTTTGAACACACTATCTGTGAAGTATGCTGGGGTTTTTTTTGTTTATTTCCTTTGTTTTTCTTTTCTTTTTCTTTTTCTTTTTTTTTTTTTGAGACAGAGTCTTAAACTGTTGCCCTCAGCTTAGTAGAGTGCTACATCACAGCTCACAGCAACCTCAAACTCTTGAGCTTAAGCGATTCTCTTGCCTCAGCCTCCCAAGTACCTGGGACTGCAGGCGCCTGCCCACACCGCCCAGCTACTTTTTTGTTGTTGGTTGTCGTTTTTTTTCGCTGGCCCAGGGCCAGGTTCGAATCCACCAGCCTTGGTGTATGTGGCTGGCACCCTCCCGACTGAGCTACGGGCACCACCCCTGTGAAGTATTCTCTGTAAAAAAAAAATAATAATAAAAATCAAACCCGACTCTGATAAAGCTTCTTAATTCACCTACCAGTTTATATGAAATAAAGGGGCAAGAGGAATCTGTTAAAGATACTCTAGGGTGCAATAAGCAAAATCCAGAATAACCAGTCATTCAACAGGACAAATCACCCCAGTTCTTCAATGAATAAACTGCAAAGAAAAAAAAAAAAAAAGAAGGAGCAACTTATGGATTTCTCTCTCCATTGTTTGGAATGCTTTGCTCTGCTTTTCCATTTGGTGAAGTCTTATTCATTTTTCAAGTCAAAGCTCAAATAATTACACCTCAGTGAACCCTTTTGTCCCTTCCCCAGCCAGAACCATTATTCTCTTTTATATGCCAATGTCATTTCATAAAAATCTTTAGTTTAAACTTACCACACTGGGGCTGCACCTGTGGCTCAAAGGAGTAGGGCACCAGCCCCATATGCCAGAGGTGGTGGGTTCAAACCAACCCCAGCCAAAAACTGCAAAAAATAAATAAATAAATAAAAACAAATAAATAAATAATAAAACAAACAAACAAACTTACCACACTGTATTATAGTATCTACATGTTCATTCTCTCCCTGAGTATCAATATCATCTTCTCCACACTTACATATTTCCCAAGGCTCAACACTAGTTTTGGCTCATAGTAGACAACAGATGTTTGTTACATGAATGGATGATATGGTGGTTGTATCTCTTTTGAAGTCCATGAATCTATTCTTCATTTCTTTTCTGATGAATTCTACCACCTTTCCCCCCCTACATCTTCAGATTCTTTTTTTTTTTTTTTTTTTGTGATAGAGTGTCACTATGTTGCCCATGGTTGGTAGAGTGCCATGGTGTCACAGCTCACAGCAAACTCAAATTCTTGGGCTTAAGCGATTCTCTTGCCTCAACCCCCCAAGTAGCTGGGACTACAGGCACTGCCACAATGCCCGGCTATTTTTTTGTTGCAGTTGTCATTGTTGTTTAGCTGGCCCAGGCTGGGTTCGAACCCGCCACCCTCAGTGCACGTGGCCGGCGCCATAATCACTGTGCTACATGCACTGAGCCCACCTTCAGGTTCCACTTTCTTTTATTCAGGAAGCCAAACTGGACTGGACACTAAAGTTCTGATTAGGCCTAATATTGACCAGAGACAAGTTTAACGATAAGCAAAAATATTGCTTTGGGGGTTTTGTTGTTGTTGTTGAGACAGAGTCCTGTGTGGAGGGAGGGCAGTGGCATCATCACAGCTCACAGCAACCTCAGATTCCTGGGCTCAGGGAATTCTCCTGCCTCAGTCTCCCTAGCAGCTGGGACTACAGGCAACCACCACCATGCCTGGCTAATTTTTTTTTTTTATATATATATTTTAATTTTTGTGGAGACAGGGGTCTCTTGCTCAGGCTAGTCTCAAACTCCTGAGCTCAAGCAATCCTCATGCCTCGGCCTCCCAGAGTGTTGGGATTACAGATGTGAGCCATCATGACTGGTGATAATAAAAAATGGTTATTGAGTGCCCACTATGTGGCAGGCACTGCTCAAAGTGCAGGATGGTCTGAAGGTTAAGCAATCAGGGCCTGTGGCATTCTATTCAAGAAATAGCCAGCAATCAGATGAATACAGAAAAATAATTCCAGCTAGGGTAGGTTCTCTGAAGAAAATAAACTAGACACTGTGATAAGGAATCAGGGTGTGTGCGTACATGTGGGAGAGGAGAGCGTCTCTAACTAGAGTTGTAAGGAAAGAAGTGACATTTAAGCTGAGATTCAAGGGAACCAGCGAGGCATGGAAATGGGGGAAGAACTTGACTTACAGGATCGGGAAAAGTAAGTGCAAAGGACTTGAGGCAGGGAATTGCTTGGTTTGCTCTAATTGTTGGAAGGCTAAGGCGACTTGGGAGTAGTGAGTGCAGATGAGAGGAATGCAAGATGAGAACAGAAGGGTATAAAAGTAAAAAAAAAAAAAAAGAAGAAGAAGAAGAAGAAGGGTATAAAAGTATGCAGGACCTGTGGCTTCTTTAGATTTCATTCGAAGAGCAATGGGAACTCTTTGAAGGGTTTTGAGCAGGTAAATAACTGGGTCTGATCCTTGTTTTCTGGCTGCTTTGCGGAGAGTGGATTGTGGTAGGGGGCAGGAATGGAGCACAGAGATCGGTTAGGAAGTTCTTTCAGGAGCCCATGCAGGAGATGATGGTGGCACCGGAGAATGAGAGAAGTGAACATATTGGCCATCTGTTTGGAAAGTCAACAGAACTTGCTCATGGATTGCATGGGAGCAGGGTTCTCTCCACCCCCCGCAACCTGGGATCCATGTGTCCCAGGAGGTCCATAGATACACCTCAAGGAGTCCACAAACTTCCTGAAAAGGTGTGCCTGACTGTGGGTCTGAGAATTGTCTTAGCAGAGGTTGGGGGCAGTGTTCATAGGGTTTTTAATCAGGTTCTCAAAAGTAACAGAAACACTGAAGATTTTTTTTTTTTTTTTGAGGCAGAATCTCACTCTATTGCCCTTGCGTCACAGCTCACAGCAATCTCAAACTGTTGGGCTTAAGCGATTCTCTTGCCTCAGCCTCCCGAGTAGTTAGGACTATGGCGCCCACCACAACGCCTGGCTATTTTTTTTTTTTTTTAAGCAGGCCAGGGTCGGATTCAAACCTAACAGTCCTGGTGCATGTGGCTGGCGCCCTACCCACTGAGCTATGGGCACCACCAACACTGATGAATGTTAATGGCTATTGAAGCTGGGTGAGGGGCACATGGGAGTTTGTCTGGCTTTTTACTTTTGTGTTTGTTTGGAAACTTTGATAATAAAAAGTTATAATTAGTGCCAAGTACAAACTATGCAATAAAAACAAATAATTAAAAAAAAAAAAAAAAAAAACCGGCTCAGCTCCTGTAGCTCAGCAGCTAGGGTGCCAGCACATACATCGGAGCTGGCACGTTTGAACCCAGCCTGGGCCTGGCAAATAACAATGACAACTACAACCAAAAAATAGCCAGGCATTGTGGCAGGTGCCTGTAGTCCCAGCTACTTGGGAAGCTGAGACAAGAGAATCACTTAAGCCCAAGAGTTTGAGGTTGCTGTGAGCTGTGACATCACAGTACTCTACAGAGGCCGACAAAGTGAGATTCTGTTAAAAACAAACACAAAGCAACCCCCAAAACAAAGAGTCACTGTGTGGGAGACCATTTCAAAGCTACCTTGCTACATTTCATGACTTGAGGTCAGTCTGTTCTTTGTTAAGATCTCTAAGTCTTCCTGCTGGATCTGCCCAGCCTATGCCCCCCCCCCCTTCCTTATCTCACTGTGGTGTGTCCTTGGTTTCTTCTCCAAGTGAGCTACTTCGTACTGAATTTCATTTCCCGAACATCAGAAATACAGAGTATATTAGAGTCACTTTGAATAGATGCTAAGTGCCCGAACTTGGAAACTCAGTTTCCCTAGCAACTAAGTGCAACCTTGGGAAATAACCTCAACTCTCTGAACCTTGAATTCCTCTATGTAAAAGGAAATCAATACCCTTTACTTGTAGGTTGATAAGTATCTTCTTAAACAAGAAGATACATATAAAATACATTTCAGGACTACAGAAATAAATGTGAGCCTGGCACTCATCCCCCCTTGAGTTGTGAGAAAATCATGCAAAACTGGTGAGCAGAGTTTTCTCTTCCATCACTCAAGAGTTTGAGATAAAATGTTAATGTGAGTGTAAGGGGAGGACTGACCCCTGTGGAAAGCCATTTGTTACACTGAATACTCTTATTTCCACCTGGCTAGCTAGAACCATCCCCCAAGGTCGAGCAGCTATCTCTAGTCAGGCTGACTCACTTATTTCCCCTGGCTCTGCTGAAAAACCTGCAGAGTGTCTTTGAGGTATAGTTGTGTCTCTAATTAGTTCGGTTCTACCTTTGAGAAAATATTCATGTCACCAGCTTGGAGGAGGGAAGAAACCGCAGGGCGTTTGCGTGGTGGCCTGTGAGCAGCTTGCCCAGAGTCCGCGCCCTCGCTGGCCTCCCCACCTCAGTCCTCTTCCCTTTGGTGACGTCACAGGCTACTGCTGGGGAATTTTCCTGCCTCTCCTCTGCTTCCCCAGGCCCACCAGCCTCCGGTTCTTGCTTCTTCCTTTGTTTGCAGTTCAGCTTCCCTGTTTTCTCTTGCAGTGAATTCCTCCTAACTGGAAACTGGCCAGTTTCTTCAATGTCCCCTTTCCTGTGTTAGATAGTTCCAGTTGCCCCTTCAGACCCACTCTCCATTCTTCACCCTGCTCTCTTTCCCTCCGGCTTCTGCTTGGGTTTGGCAAAAAGGAAGCTCCAGCAAGAAATTATAGGAAGAAGCTAGAGTGAAGCCAGAGACCTGTTTGTTTCCCTGGCTTCCTTTCTGAAGTGCCACCCGAGTGTGGCTGTGTCCCTTGACGGAAGTCATTACTTTTTTCTAGACAGCCCTCTGTCTGGGACTTTCCCCTTCAAGTTTCCAGTTGCCACTCTATTTCATGGACTTTGGACCTGGGAGTGATAACAGCCTCCGGGTCAATACCAGAGTGACCTCTCTTCTTAGTGATCTCCTTCTTTCTCAAAGATTTAGGCCTTTAACATCTATGGTGCATCTTAGAATGGGTACAAGCGATTGCACTAATGTACACAGCTATGATTTAACAACAACAAAAAAAAAAACTAACAAAAAAAAAAAAATATTTGGGCCTTTAGAAAATTTCTCTTTACAAGGGATTTAGGAAATGATTGAATCAAATACTTTCTAGAGTGCTGCTTTGTTCACCATAAAGCACTCTTTGAGTACAAAGGATTTTTTATTACTATATGAGTTGACTGAGCCCTAACAGGCAAAAAATGACTACAAGAATCATATAGCTGGATGCGGTAGCTCATGCCTATAATCCTAGCACTCTGGTAGGCTGAGGCAGGTGGATTGCTTGATCTGAGGAGTTCAAGACCAGCCTGAGCAAAAGCGAGACCCTGTCTCTACTAAAAATAGAAAAACTGAGGCAAGAAGATCGCTTGAACCTGAGTTTGAGGTTGCTGTAAGCTATGACGTTACAGCACTCTACTCAGAGCAACAACTCGAGACTCTGTCTAAAAAAAAAAAAAAAAAAAAAAAAAGAATAATCATATAGGAAAATCATCTGCTGACCTGTGATATTTATTTTAAACCTTTCTTCCTATTCAGGTACTGAGATTATAATTTCAAAACACAATATATCAGAATGATGCCCAGCTATTACCGAGAATCTGAGAAAACAATATTTTTAGGCATCTGTATTTTAGGGAAAGGGCCCTTGTGGTGGCCTCTTGTCTTTTCTACCACCTGAGGAATTAGAGGACTGTCATCTTTAGACTGTAGCCCTACAGTTTCATTCAGAATTCCACCTGCTCTGTTTTGATCACTGTTGTGCCCAGTCGAAACCCCCACAAAGACCACCAAGGAGCCGAATCCGATGCAAAAGCAAAAGAGCCGTTTTATTGCAAGTTCGAGCTTGGACTCCCGGGGTCTCTGTTACAACGGATCTGTGCCGAGAGCCCGAGCTCTAGAGCAGAGGGTTTTTATGGTCCCGTGCAGTGGGTGGGCGTGCGCAGCTTGAAACAAAGGGGGCACTTTTGGATTGGTTAGGTGGGGGGGAAGGGTCCCTGATTGGTGTGCAGTTGTCTCATGATGCCTGGTCTTGCCAGGTGAAACTAAATGGCGGGGAGTGGGGGAGAGTGAAACTTAACTCCTAAGATGGTGCTGGTCTGGTTCTTTCAATCACCAATACATCTTTCTTATCATAAGGTGAGGAAGTTTGATCTATAAGCTATATCTTCTTGGTCTGTGAATTGCAGGAGCTTTGCCTTGTCCCCAAATACAATTTGACACAAACTTAATATGTCAGACTTTCATTTCTAACCTCTTTTTCCCTCAGGCTGCCTGATTAACAATTAGAGCTGATGGGTAGTGGCATCTCACCCCCTTTGGCACCCCTGTCCCCAGAGCTAGCATCTTCTCTGAGTTTCACACTCAGACATCTCCAAGTAAGATCAGTGTTTCTGCAGGCTCTTAACTAAGTCCCATTCACCTCTTCTTGATGGCCTTGACCGACTTCCTTCATATCTGCATTAATATCTGTGCCCTCTGGTCTGACTTTTCTAAGACTCAGTGTCTTCCTCTTCTCTTCCTCTTTCAAATATCATTCTTGAGGACATGTTTCTACCCTGTTGTCTGGTCATCAGTACGACATTGCTACTTTGACATCCCAAACTCATCTTAGTTGTAATATCAATTCACATGATGAACAAAGAGTCCTTCATCACAGTGTGGGTAAATCAATTTATCTTGTGTCTGTGGCCATAGAATTTGGCTGAATAAACTTTAAAGTGCTATACATGTGCAGGAAGTGTGGGCCCTGCTGAAGATCAATTTCTATTATTCATCTATCTCTTCCCCAAATCAGTTCAATTGAACAGTTACTGACCACCTACTAGAGACTGCTTCTTGATTTAGTCCAACTATACAGAACATCAGGAGAGAGAAACTCTCAACCATTTTCTTTAATTGATACCCAAGGGTGGCCCCTTCCTCCTGAAACATAATTGCTTTTGATTACATTTTGGTGGCTGCTGTCCTTCTGCAGGCCTGTGATTCCATAGCCATTCTCTCCCTAAAAAGAAAATGTTTGTTTATGTTAAGGTCAGCATTAAAAAAAGAACCAAACTGGGCTCAAGATAATGACAGAAATATGCTTTAAGAGAAGTAAGTTAACAGGCTGAAACCCCCTCCACGGTCATTGTAAACCCTGACTACTGACATGGTTGGGCAGGGAGAGCTGGATTGATCCAGAAACCCGAAGGACATAAGCAAATAGTGTGAAACCAGCACTGCACTCTGATGACATCCTCAAACCACTCAGAAACAGGGTCAGGAATTCAGCTGGACCCCAAAGGATGTGAAACCCATTTTTGTTAGAGTCAGCACCAGCACTCCAGCACTAGCAATAAGCTGCTTTTTAAAGGAGAGGAAATATATTGGCTTAAAAATACTTTTTTTTTTTTGAGACAGAGTCTCACTTTGGCACCCCCAGTAGCATGCAGTGACATCACAGCTCATAGCAACCTCAAACTCTTGGGCTTAAGCAATTCTCTTGCCTCAGCCTCCCAAGTAGCTGGGACTATGGGTTCCTGCCACAACACTGGCTATTTTTAGAGATAAGCTCTCACTCTGGCTCAAGTTGGTCTCGAACCTGTGAGCTCAGGCAATCCACCCACCTCAGCCTCCCAGAGTGCTAGGATTACAGGCGAAAAATACTATTTTATTGAAGTGTAACATAGGTACAGGAAAGTGTACAGCTCATTGGATTTTTTTTTCTTTTTTTTTCTTTTTTTTTTTTAGAGACAGAGTCTCACTTTTGGTCCCTCAGTAGATTGCTCTGGCATCACAGCTCACAGCAACCTCCAACTCCTGGGTTTAGGTGATTCTCTTGCCTCAGCCTCCAGAGTAGCTGGGACTACAGGCACCTGCCACAACACCCGGCTATTTTTTTTGTTGTAGTTTGGCCGGGGCTGGGTTTGAACCCACCACCATCAGTATATGGGGCCGGCGCCCTGCTCACTGAGCCACAGGCGCCGCCCAGCTCACTGGATTTTTACAAACTCAGCATGCCTATGTAGCCAGTAGATCAAGAAACAGAAAATGCCCAATGACCTTTAGAAAGCTCCTCTTGTGGCTGCTTCCTGTCACTATCTGATCCTTCTTCCCTGCTTTATTTTTTCTGCTTAGCACTTCTATTTAGCATACTGTATATTTTAGTTATTTATCTTATTTATAACCTGACCCCTGCACCAGAGGGCAGGGACTTTTGTTCTGTTGTATCCAGCTCCATACCCTCAGCTCCTTGAACCATGCCCTGCACATGGTCATCTCTCAGTAAATATGTGGGGAATGAATGAACGAAACTCCACAATAAGGAATGCTCAAAAATAAATGTAACTATCAACAGATGAATGGGTAAGGAAAATATGCTATATCCATACCATGAAATACTATTGGGGCATAAAAAGAGTAAAATACGACACATGCTGCAGCATGGATGAACCTTGAAAACATTATTCTGAGTAAAAGAAGTCAGGTACCAAGTCCTGTACTACGTGATTCCATTTGTATGAAATGCTTAAAATAGGCAAATCTATAGAGACAGAAAATAAATAAGTGGTTGCCTAGGAAAACAGGGTAGAGGAGAATGGGTAGTCACTGCCTCATGGGTATAGGTTTTCTTTTGGGTTGATGAAAATACAGGGTGTCCCAAAAATTGCCCCTGAAGTCACCATACATAGGGAAAATGGACAATTGTAGCTAAATCTATCTACATTTACAAGATATTCATTACAAAATTTTACAAAGAGGTGGCCAACAAGTAGAGAATATTTTGTAAACACTTTATCAAATTTTGTGATGAATGTTTGCAAATAATGATGGATTTAGCTACGATCTCCTGTTTTCCTTACGTATGGCAACTTTAGTGGTGACTTTTGGGAGATTCTATATTTTGGAACTAGATAGATAGAGGTCATGGCTGTACAACATTGTGAATGTTCTAAATGCCACTGAATTTTATACTTTAAGATGGCTCATTTTATGTTATGTGAATTTCATCTTAATAAAACAAAATTGCTTTTAAAACCCTAAAAGGTCCAAAGCATGTCAAAGACTTCCTTTCATCACCAAAAAGAGTGTGTTCTGGAAGCTGCAGGATCCTTTGTTTGAGGAGGGTGATGGATACATATCTGGGCTAGGGTAAATTGCTCTGCATAGGAAGAAAGGATGTAGGGGCTGGAGGACTAGAGCTGGCAAAGTTGTGAAGGGGGAAGAGGACAGAAGAGAAGATGTGGAGACTGGAGAACAGAGAGAAGAAACTTGGCATGAACCACTTTAATAGGATTCCTTTTTTCTTTTCTTTTTGAGACAGAGTCTCACTCTGTCACCCTGGGTAGAGTACTATGGCATCATAGCTCACAGCAACCTCAGACTCTTAGGCTTGAGCAATCCTCTTGCCTCAGCCTTGTAAGTAGCTGGGACTATAGGCACATGCTACTATGTCCAACTAGTTTTTCTATTTTTAGTAGAGATGGGGGTCTCACTCTTTCTTAGGCTGGTCTCAAACTTTTGAGCTCAAGCAATCTACCCACCTCAGTCTCCCACCATGCTAGGATTACAGGCATGAGCCACTGTGCCCAGCCTTGTGATTCTTGAGCAAAATGCAACCCTTTGTGATGTAAAGGATCATTTCTGAAAGCAATAGACAATGTTACTGAACACAACAGTGTGAAAACAGGTTTGAAAACTCTGTAAAGATTGGTATAGCAGCAGGCCAGGCATGTGGCTCACACCTGTAATCCTAGCATTCTGGGAGGCCGAGGTGGGAGGATAGCTTGAACTCAGGAGTTGGAGACCAGCCTGAGCAAGAGTGAGATCCTGTCTCAAAAAATAGCCAGGCTTTGTGGTGGGTGCCTCTAGTCCAAGCTACATGGGAGACTGAGGCAAGAGAAACACTTGAGCCCAAGAGTTTGAGGTTGCTGTGAGCTGTGACACCATAGCACTCTACCCAGTGTACAGAGTGAGACTTTGTCTTAAAAAAAAAAAAAAAGAAAAAGAAAAGAAAAGAGACAGAAAAAATGAGCTGGGCATGTTGTGGGGGTGCCTGTAGTCCCAGCAACTTGGGAGGTTGAGGCAGGGTGATTGGTTGAGCCCAAGAGTTTGAGGTTGAAGTTGCAGTGAGCCATGGTAATACAACTGCACTCTAGCCAGCAGCAAGAGGAGGCTGTGTAGTGGGTTGAATGGCAGTCCCCAAAGGATGTGTCAATGTGTTATCACTGAAACCTATGAATCTGACCTTATTTGGCAAAGGGGTCTTTGCAAATGTAATTAAACTAAGGATCTCAAGATGAGATCACCCTGGATTACTAAGCAAGCCTGAAATTCCAGTGACAAGTGTCTTTTTTTTTTTTTTTTTTTTTTGAGCAGGGTCTTGCTGTCATCCAGACTAGAGTGTAGTGGTGTGATCATAGCTCACTGCAACCTCCATCTCCCAAGGCTTACGCGGTCCTCCCTGCTTAGCCTCCTGAGTAACTGGGACTATAGGCACATGCCACCTTGCCCAGCTATTATTTATTTATTTATTTATTTATTTAAGACAGAGTCTCACTTTGGTAGAGTGCTGAGGCATCATAGCTCACAGCAACCTCAAACTATTGGGGTCAAGTGATCCTCTTGCCTCAGCCTCCCCAGTACAAGATGGGGTCTTGCTCTCAATCAGGCTAGTCTCAAACTCCTGTGCTCAAGCAATCTACCCAACTTGGCCTCCCAGCATGCTAGTATTACAGGAGTGAGCCCCAACTAATTTTCAAAAAAGTTTTTTTTTTTTTTTTTTGTAGAGAGAAGGGTCTCACTATATTGCCCAGGCTGATCTTAAACTCTTCTTTTCAAGTGATCCTGCTGCCTTGCCTCCCAAAGTGTTGAGATTATAGGCATGGGATACCACACCTAGAGACAAGTGTCTTTATAAGAGAAAGCCAGAGAGAGATTTGACACAGAAGAGAACAGAGCTGTGATGACAGAGGCAGAGACTGAAATGATGCAGACACAGCCAAGGAATGCCAAGAATTGCTAGCAACCTAGAAGCTAGGAGTATAGCCCTATGGGAACCATGATTTTGAACGTCTAGGCTCCAGAAGTGTGAGAGAATAAATTTCTCTTGTTTCAAGCTACCAAGTTTGTGGAAGTTTGTTAGGGCAGCCGTAGAGAACAAGGACTCCACAGGTAAACTCCGCAAGTTGGAGGTGAACCCACATGCAGACTCAAGAGTTCGAGTCTCATGGTGGTCCCAAGAGTGGAGAGGCTCCTCTCTTCTTTGTCTCTATGAGGAGGACTTGGAGGTTGTCTGGCTTACACAGTGGCTCTCCTGGGTGCTCCCGTGACCAATGGCAGAGGAGGAATCTACCGCCGAGGACTGGCTTGGGAGCATTTCACCCTCTTTGGTCACTGTCAGCATTAGTGTCGCAGGATCCACGTATGCTGTACTACAAATGAGAGAAATAACATATTTAAATAGTAGCCAAGGACAAAGCGATCTATATTTGCTTGGTGGAAATAAAATTTTACTGTCCTATGAAGCCAGGCTTATTAATTCAGAATAGTGAAAGGAAATAGCCACTTTTTTTTTTTTTTTTAATAAGTGACCAGCCACCTGAGGGGGGCACATTTTAAAGATACGCCCCGGATAGAGTGTCATAGCTCACAGCAACCTCAAACTCCTGGGCTCAAGTGATCCTCCTACCTCAGCCTCCCAAGTAGCTGGGACTGCAGGCACCCGCCACAATGCCCGGCTAGTTTTTCTATTTTTAGTATCAATGGGGTCTTGTTCTTGCTCAGGCTGATCATGAACTCCTGAGCTCAAGCAATCCACCCACCTCGGCCTCCCAGAATGCTAGGATTTCAGGCATGAGCCATGGTGCCTGGCTCTGTAGGGTTTTTAAATGTCTAAGTATCCCACCAGTCCTGGTAGTTCATGCCTATAATCCTAGCACTCTGGAAAGCCAAGGCAGGAGGATCACTTGAGCTCAGGCATTTGAGACCTCCTTGACCAAGAGCTCACTGGTAGAGATCCCCATCTCTACTAAAAATAGAAAAATTATCCAAGCATGATAGCACACACCTGTAGTTCTAGCTCCTTGGGAGGCTGAGGCAGTAGGATCTCTTGAACCCAGGAATTTGAGGTTGCTGTGAGTTATGATGATGATGAGGCACTCTAGACTGGGCAACAGGGTCAGATTCTGTCTCAAAAAAAAGGTTAAGAATCCTTGAACGTTGTCTTGTCTTTGCTCCTGTTCACACGTAATTGCATATATATACATTTTTTGGGACAGAGTTTCACTATGTTGCCCTTGGTAGAGTACTGTGGCATCACAGCTCACAGCAACCTCAAACTCTTGGGCTTAAGCGATTCTCTTGCCTCAGCCTCCCAAGTAGCTGGGTCTACAGGCACCTGCCACAATGCCCGGCTATTTTTTGGTTGCAGTTGTCATTGTTTTTTTTAGCTGCCCCAGGCCGGATTTGAACCTGCCAGCCTCAGTGTATGTGGCTACAGCTGCCAAGCCTATAATTGCATATTTTATATTTAAAGAACAAGATTTCTGGCTTGGCACCTGTAGCTCAAGTGGCTAAGGCACCAGCCACATACACCAGAGCTGGAGGGTTCAAATACAGCCCGGGCCTGCCAAACAACGACAACTACAACCAAAAAATAGCCGGGCGGTGTGGTGGGTGCCTGTAGTCCCAGATACTTGGGTGGCTGAGGGAAGAGAATTGCTTAAGCTCAGGAGTTGGAGGTTGCTGTGAGCTGGGATATCACAGTACTCTATCCAGGGCGACAGAAAAAAAAAAAAAAAAAAAAAAGAACTAGATTTCCTAGGTTCATGACCTTTTCTTCCAAGTCATACAGGAAGGTTACTTAGACTCTGAGTAGACAGGTCTGATTATTTTCTTTGGCTGTGTCCTAAAGAATTATGGTAAAACTTAATTGAAAATTTCCAAAGACAGGTCGGGCATGGTGGCTCATGCCTGTAATCCTAGAACTCAGGGAGGCCAAGGTGGGTGGATTGCCTGAGCTAACAAGTTCAAGACCAGTATGAGCCAGAGTGAGACTCCATCTCTAAAAAAGTAGCTGGGCATGAGTGGTGCCTGTGGCTCAGTGAGTAGAGCACTGGCCCCATATACCGAGGTTGGTGGGTTCAAATCCAGCCCCGGCCAAACTGCAACAACAAAAAATAGCTGGGCATTGTGGCAGGTGCCTGTAGTCCCAGCTACTCAGGAGGCTGAGGCAAGAGAATCACCTAAACCCAAGAGCTGGAGGTTCTGTGAGCTGTGATGCCATGGCACTCTACTGAGGGTGATAAAGTGAGACTCTGTTTCAAAAAAAAAAAAAAAAAGAAAGAAAGAAAGAAGAAAAAAGAAAATATCCAAAGACTAAAAAAATGGTTTTACTACCAATTCCTTCCCCTCCTCCATCCTTTTATCTTATAAAAACAAGATCAAGAAGTTTCTATCTTTTTAGTTATTCTTTTCATCTCTTTTCCCAATTTGGTCTGTTTGGAAGGTATATATTATTCACCCTCTACTTGTTCATTTATTAGTGTCCTTACCTCGGTTCCCACACATTCAGTCTATAAATCAGGCATATGGGGTATATAGATTCTAAACCAGGTGGCATTTTGCCTTGCAATCTGGAATAATTCTTGTGCTATTTTTCACTTAAAGTAAAGCGAAATCTGTAAGTACTGTATCAATCAGAATTTAGCCAGGGAAGCCAAGCCACTATGAGAATTCTAGGAATAAAATCTTTTACAGATGTGGCAAGAGCTGGGGAAATGAATGTCTGGAAGGAGGAGTATGAGAAACAAGAGAGAGAGTTACTAGCTGCTGCCGGAAGCGCTGGTGAAGTTGGACAAATCAGAGCTTGCAGAAAAATTTCAGAAGCCAAGCAAATCCAGCCACTGCAAAGGGGGGAGTTCTTGGAGAGGTTTATGGGAAGCTGTGGCCTCTGGGTAGCTCTGGGCTGTGTGTGGGGACAGCTAGGCCCCTGGTGGTGGGCCTGAGGCAGCTGTTGGTGAACAAAGCCAACAGTAGGAATGTGAGCTGGGTGCCAGGCAGAGAAGAGCAGGATAAGCTGGAGCTGCAGGGCCCCCAGGGTTCCTCTGTTTCTGTCCATCACCCTATCTGACGGGAAACCTGCCAAAGGCAGTGACTATTGTTGGCCTTCCTCCCTACAGTTCCAACACAAGTTTCCCTTTTGGCCAGCTCTAACTGGAATCATACAAGGGTGGGGCTTCTAGGAAATGGAGTTCCCAGCCTAATCAAGTTGCCCTAGCATAATTCAGCACTGCAGCCACCACTGTGATAACAGAAATGACATCACAATCTAAGCGAAAGCCGTTTCAACGTAATACCTCCATTCTGCTGTCACTCAGCTCAGAACTCACAATGTCTGTATGTCATCCTTCTTATTTATTTATTTATTTATTGTTGTTGTTCCTTAGTTGCCATTGTTGTTTGGCAGGCCCAGGCTGGGTTCGAACCCTCCAGCCCTGGTGTATGTGGCTGGCGCCCTAGCCGCTGAGCTACAAGCACTGAGCCATCATCCTTCTTATGATTGTCAAATAAACCTACTTTGGGTAGTGGTGGGCCTGGCAGGATACTGTGTACAGAAGAGTAGCACGTGCTGAGAAGCTCATAGGATTCTTAGTCTTGGCTCTGACTTATGAGTAGTACGTGAACTTGGGCAAATCCCTCCCCTCTGTACTTCTGGTTTTGTAACCTATAAAATGGGCTGAATTGGCAATGCCTCGTGCCTGTAATCCTCTGGGAGGCTGAGGGGGATGGATCCCCTGAGCTCAGGAGTTGGAGGCAAGAGGATCACTTGAGCCCAAGAGGAGACTGAGGTTGCTGTGAGCTATGATACCAGGGCATTCTACCCAGGATGACAAAGTGAGACACTGTCTCAAAAACAAACAAACAAACAAACAAACAAAAAAAAACGGTCGAATGAGAAAGCAGAAGTGAAAACACCTTTGTAAAGTGCTAAATGCTGGGATGGTTGTAAATTCCTTTATTTCAAGGAATATTCTTCAACTTGGGAAATGTTTAGAATGTATGTACAAAACACATACTCAAAAGTAATTATGAAGGGAGTGAAATCATGAATGAACATGACTTGGCATCATGGAAAAAACATCTAAGGTGTTGGTGGGGACATAATTTCAGATATGGAAGCTGCCGGAAGAACATTTTTTCTCCCCAAAGTCAGTTCACCCGGTGACCCTCATCAGTGGCATGATAACTCAGAAGTTTCCCTGACTCTACAGCAATGATTTTCAACCAGTATTCTGTGAAGATTTTTAAAGATAATTAATGAAATTTTTTTTTTTTGATGGAAGAGCACAGGAATGGGTTTTATTGTCATCTCAAGAATATTTAATGTGCATCTTACAAGGGTACATGTGAAACTTAGTAAATGTAGAATATAATTGTCTTAATACAATAACTAAGAAAATGCCAGGAAGGCTATGTTAACCAGTGTGATGAAAATGTGTCAAACTGTTTATAAAACCAGTGTATGGTGCCCCA
>CAUYPK010111734.1:0-76937 GCA_963574355.1 Loris lydekkerianus | reverse complement strand
GGGCATCTTACAAGGGTACATGTGAAACTTACTAAATGTAGAATATAAATGTCAAACATTTATAAGAAAATGCCAGGAAGGCTATGTTAACCAGTTTGATGAAAATATTTCAAATTGTATATAAAACCAGTGCATGGTGCCCCATGATTGCATTAATGTACACAGCTATGTTTTAATTTAAAATATATATATACACAAACATATAAATCAAATGGCATGACACAAAGACCACGTCAGAAGGGAAGAAGCTGGTGGGGCAGGGGTCTCCCACGAAGCAGCCAGTTAGTGCCTTATGTGCCCACTGTGTGACAGTCTTCCACATGCCTGTGGCAGACAATATTCTGGTTTTCCACCTCGTTTCTGGCATGAGGAGAGAACTGTCCCAGACTCCAGAGAGCAACAGTGAGGGGTGGCCCTTCTGGTAGAAGAAAAGGGTGGGTGTGCCCTGTCTTAGCAAGGTGCTTTTAACAATCTCTGGCAAATTCTCGTTTTCCCATCTCACGGCTACTCTGGCACCAGCAACACTTTGGCAGAGATGGGGGTGGGCCCAGCATGGGGTAGCAACGAAGAAGAAACACCGACTCGCCCCTTCACATCAAGCCCAAACGCCTGCATGGTCTCACCCAGGGCAGGTGTCCTGAGGGGACAGACTTTCTAGAAAGTTGTTCCATAAACATGGGGAGGCTTGGCAGCACATATGCTCTTCTGGTCAGCTCCTAACAGTCCTCTGTGTCACGAGGACGCCACGTCACCGAGGAGAAGCTGCCTGACTGCATGGGAGCTCCACGTGTGAGAAAAGGAACAGCATGTATGGCCTGAGCCCAGCTCCATGAAACACATCTCAGTGAGGCCCTGGGCCTGGGAGCCCTCCCTCCATTCAATGGTCAAACACCAAAGGTGGCACAAAAGAGACCCTGGAGGGAGAGGGCAGAATGTGAAAGTTGTGTGAACCCCCAGGTGCTGCCTTGAGCACTGGCCATGCACAGGAAGCTACAGAGAGCAGGCTCCCCCAGGACCCCAACATCCAGCCCCACGCCAGACAAGCTACTGATTCCAGATCACGAACTGATTCCAGATCTGGTTACAGATCACGAACTGTCAATGCTGCTTGGGGTAGAGCCCCAATCCCACTAAGAGAGAGGAGGAATCTGGGGCCCCAGGGGCCATGCTAAAAAGAGTGTGTCTGAAATTTGTGCTCCAGGGGCATCCGAGGAATAGTGACCAGGTCCATGTCCTACTACCAATCTAGGCCTTAATAATCGCGCAGAGACAGCAGCTCTGCCAGAAACTGGTTTAAGCTTCTGCAATTCATTTTCTAATGACACCTGTCAAACCCACGAGGACACTGAGTTGACACCAACAGAAAGGCAAGCTGGTGGCTCTCAGCAGGGAAGTCCCTCTGGACCTGCCTAGAGGCAGACAGCTGCCAGCCTCAGGGAAAGTCCCGACCAGGTCTGAGGAGGGAGGTGTGGACAGGAGGAAACACAAGGGGCTCTTGTGTCCCTGCCTCCCTGTCCAGGGCTCCCAGACCCAGGTCCAGGAAACATTTAGTCTAGGTGATAGTTTCACTAAAGCTCCTGCCCAGACGCCGTTCAACCTCAGCCCCATAGCAGGGTGAAGCATGGCAAGGGAGGGGGGTGAGCTCAGCATGGGGCAACAACCAAGAAGCACCAACTTGCCCCCTTCACGTCAAGCCCAAACGCCTGCATGGTCTCAGCCAGGGCAGATCCTGAGGGGACAGACTTTCTGGAAAGTTGCCTGGCAAAGGTGGGGAGGCTTGATCGCACAGCAAGGCCAACCTAGCTTCCTAGGGCCCTAGGAACTCTGGACCGAGGTATGCACCACGAATGTCTGGGGACCTGAAGTCAGGCATTTATTTTAACACTGTGGAAATGTGTCCTCCTCAAATTCTTAAAGAGAATCACTTGGAGGGGCTGCTGAGGTCAGTGACACACATATGCCTTGCTGGTTAGGCCCTCCCCTGCACTTTGCACAGGTGTCCCCTGGCACCTCTGGGCATGGTGTCCCCCACACCCCCGTCTGCCTCCCAGAGGGCTCCTGTCAGCACAGGACACATACACTTGCCCGTATGGTGCTACCTTTTGAGTCCCAACTGCCAGCTCCACAGCCCCCGCCTGTGTGATCTGATGCATATATTGAGCAACGTGGTGACCCCAACCCCAGGAGCCCCCAAGAGCCAGGCAGCACCTGGTCACACGCCCTCACCTTCCTCACCCTCCACAGCTGACTGCCTGTGCCCTGTAAGATCTGCCCACACCCTGACTCTGAACACTCTTTACCATTGCCCAGGCCTCACAGGGCCCTCGTCCTCAGAATGCAGAACCTAAATCCCTGAGTTTGTAGCCTCCCAGCCCCACACAGGCTGAGATGAGAGCTCCCCTGAGCCGTGTTGCAGAAGGTGGAAGGGCAACCTCCCAGCTGGTGCCTGGCCTATGTACCAACACAGCAGCATGGACAGCGCTGACCATTCCCTGCACTGGTCGAGACTGGCATGGTGGGGGTGCACCCAGCATGTCTAAACCTGCTTAACACCCCCAGCCAAAGAGGTGTTTGCCTCTACACAGGCCCTGCAGGGCCAGGACTGGTCTTGGCACAGCGATGGACATGTGCACAGGCACCCTGACCACCCCGCAGGGTTAGAATGGCCTCAGGACATCTGGACATCTATTAGGTGGGACCATCTGAGTTTAGGACAATGTACAAAGCTGTGCTGGAAAGGATGGGTGGGCCTGCTCAGAATCCTCAGCAGACCACCCAGCCCCGGCCTCCACAGCACGAGAGGGATGGCGGGATGGCTTGGAGGGCTGCAGCCTTGGCCTTCAGACCCACCTGCTTGTCGCATAAGCTCTCCTCCAAGACCTCTGAAAGAGTAACAGAAATACTCAGAATTAAAATCTCTTAACATGTAAAACAACATGTAACAACCTCAACCCAGAACCAGAGGTAACTTCAGGCTCCAAAACCTATCAAAATGTTTATTATCCGAATTCGTTACTGAAGGTATAAACTACCTCAAAAGAAATGAAAAACTGCACGATAACCATCTTCCAGGGTCCTCTGTACTAACTGGGGTTGTCCTGGTGGGCATTGTGACTCACTGGCACTAAGCATCCCCCTCAGGTGGTCCCACTCTTTTTTTTTTTTTTTTTAAAAGAGACAGAATCTCACTCTGTCGCCCTTGGTAGAGTGCCGTGGTGTCACAGCTCACAGCAACCTCAAACTCCTGGACTTAGGTGATTCTCTTGTCTCAGCCTCCCAAGTAGCTGGGACTATAGGTGCCCACCACAGAGCCTGGCTATTTTTTGTTTGCGGTTTGGCCAGGGCGGGGTTTGAACCCGCCACCCCAGGTATATGAGGCCGGCGCCCCGCCCACTGAGCCACAGGCGCCACCCAGGTCCCACTCTTACAGAAAGGACTTGAGGCACCAAAAGGACAGCACCCTGAGCCCAGGGGGATCCACTGCAGCTCCCTCTGCCCATTCTGGAGACCCACTCCACATCTGAGGCTGACAACAGGAAACCAGTGGCCACAGGAGTGAGAAACACTCTCATCAGATAACAAGTTCACTGACGAGACTGGCTTTTGGGCCAGAGTAAGAAGATCTGGATTTGTCCTCCTGTCTCAACCAGAAACTGGGTAAAACAGGAAACGTCCACTCAGAACCTGGTGATGGAGGGCAGGATTCAGCCCCAGGAGCTGCGGGAGCCTCATCGAGGAGGGAAATGGAAGCCAAGCCAGGCCAAGGTGACTGGAAACTGCAGCAGAGGAGTGGGGACATGGGGACAGGAGTCCTGATTGGCAGCACAAAGGCAGGAGGGCAGGCTTCCTCCTCCAAGGTAGAGACTGGCACAGGGATCACCAACCCACACCAGTTACACTAAAAAGCCACAGGGTGAAAGGGAAACACTGACAAATCCCAGGCCAGACAAAGGGCACTGATGGCTCAGAAGCAGACAGTAAATAACAACAACAAAAAAAAACATTTCACTTTGTCACCCTTTGTACAGTGCCGTAGCATCATAGCTCACAGCAACCTCAAACTCTTGGGCTCAAGCAAATCTCTTGCCTCAGCCTCCCAAGTAGCTGGGACTACAGGCACCTGCCACAATGCCCAGCTACTCTTTTTTTAGAGATGGGGGTCTCGCTATTGCTCAGGATGGTCTCAAACTCCTGAGCTCAAGCAATCTGCCTGCCTCAGTCCCCCAGAGTGCTGGGATTATAGGCGCAAGCCACAGCGCCCAGCGGAGACAGAAAACTATTAACGAGCTAAAGCTGTGAAGTCACTTCACCAGAAATGCCCAGTCAGCACACAAAGATGTCCAGCAGCACCAGGCACTTGGAGAAGTGACAGTGGCATTGAGACACCCACAGAGACACTCAGGTTTGGGGCTCCAGGTGCTGGCCAGGTAGGAGCAGCTGCCAGTTGTGGAGACGCACCGCCAGGCCCGTAGCAACTCTCCTGGCCACTGAGACCCACGTGCCAATATCCACAAATAACCACAGGCACACCTCAGGACACAACATAGTACAGATCACGGGTTGGCAATAAAGACGCACAGACTGTAATGAACCCAATTTGGATACGTCTGAACGTCATGCTCAGTGAGAGAAACCAGACCCAAAAGGCGCATATTGTCATTCCACACACAGGAAATCCTGTAAGAGGCAAGGCAGCAGAGCAGATCAGAAGCCGCAGGGCCAAGAGCAGCTCGGGGTGGCCATTGTCTGTGTGGGTGCCACAGCCGCCACTGTCACCAAACCCAAACCACATCTACACAAGCGAATATTACTACCAGTCAAGAAAACCTCCACAAAACTTAAAAATATCAGCTGGGTTGGACCCTCCAGCCCTTGAATGCCAAGCTCAAAGACTGACACCAGTTCCTCAGCAATGCTAGCATGCTGCCGGCCGGTGGGTCCCGCCCTGCAGCTCGGCTGCTGGAGGTGTTAGTGCTGGCAGCACCTCTTTCCACCAGGGCATAAAACAAGAGCTGTGGTTCTATAAAACTTACCTGTACAACTGGCGGTCACAAAGCTAAAAGTAAAGAAGTGTAAGTTATTAGTTATTCATTTAATTTGGCTTTTTAAAGTAACACAGTATGTCCACAATAGGAGCAAGCATCAAACTGAGAACAAAGAGAAAACAGCAAAACCAACCACCCAGGGCGTGGGGCGGCCCACTCCCCACCACCGCGCCTGGCACCTCACTCAGCCCCTCAACGGCCCAGAAGGTCCTGAGGGGGAAGATCAAGGCACCAAGAAGGGAAAAAGGGGTGGGATGTCACCAGGACTGTGCCAGTCAGCCCCAAACTCAGATTAGGAGCCCTCCCTCCAGACGGCTCCTGGGCAGAAAACAAATGTGGAAGCAGGACTCGGTTTCTTTTTTTGGAAGTAACTTAAATACCCTTCACAGCATCATCAACTAAACGGTAGGTAGCATCTGGTAAAATTTACTGAATGTTCACACTTTACCAAAAAACTCTACTAAATTCTTTAAATATATCCTTTAATTCTCACAAAAACAAAAAAGTTGATTGTTACTACCTATTTTTACAGAGGAAGGAAGTCGTGCACCATTTCTTGCAGTTCACAGGGAAGACCCTTCCCTCAATCACTGCCCTCTCACCTCCTAGTCCAGAGTCAGAGGACAATGCCAGGCCCCTTCTCAGGGTAAAAAACATGAGCAAAGAAACTAAATGGCCAAAGCTGAGGGCAAGTTAATGGCACAAATAAGATAAGGATCCAAGACCAAAGTGGTATATTACTCCATGAGAGGGAAAACCTAAAGATATAAACAAAGAGCGACACCATTCAGTTCCTCATAAAGAATTCCGATATAATACTGAGACAAACAGTTCATAATTTACATCTTTTGGGTCACAGAGCCTTTAGAAATCTCTAAAAATCCAGAAAAATGCACGTATCTTCTCCCCAGAGACATGGGTTCACAAAATTTTGGACCAGATCTCAGAATTGGAAACCATGGATTCCCAGCAGACACACAGCTGCATGCCCCCCAGCCCCGGCCACAGCAGAAGCCAGTGGGGTGCCTGGCACCACTGAAGACAGTGCCTGGCATCACCAAAGCCTCCCCAGAGCACCAGTAAGTAAACGTGCACCTGAGACAAGACGCTCATCAGGAGGAGGTCTACGCTCACTTCCCATCCCAGAGAAGACCCTCAAGGTGGCCATGAGAGCAATATCCCAGAGTGATCACATGAGGGTCACCCCACAACACCCCAGAACTTCAAACAAGCTGGAGAGATGTCCACAGCTCAAGGGAGGGGCAGCCATGGCCCTGCACACGAACCTGTGGGTGGATCTGCTTCAGGCCCTGCACTGCCTGCTGGTCCAGATACTCCGTAACAGGCCTGCAAAGTTCAAATACAACCCTTAGGTCACATGACCAACACCCCAACTTGGGCACATGCTGAGGATATGTGGGCTCAGAAAGATGGCGAGACCTCCCTCAGGTCCCCACAGGTCCCACGACCCTTGCAGGGTGTGCCACGACCCTGGGCTGGGTCAAAGCAGGTGGATGTGAGGAGACCTACACCTGCAGACATTCTGGGGCAGAGACAAGTCCCCAGAGAGCCTGGGACAAAGCCTCCAGGAGAGCCGCTGCCATCCTTCAAGGTGGGCCCTGCCCAGATTCCCACGGAACCCTGACTGAGGAAGCACCCTCGGCCTCAGACTCTTTGTACAGGGCCAGGTTCACAGTGGCCACCTGCTCTCCCTCTGGGATCTGGAATTCTGTCCCATGCTAGGCAGAGGTGTCCACAGCACCAGACTCTGGAAAGAGCCCTGGACCTGGGTCCCACATGCACTTCCTTGGAGGACACAGCACACGTGAGGCCCCAGGAAGAGACCAGGAGCACCCACACACCTTCCCCACAACCAAAGACAGTGGCGCCCAGGCACAGGGTCAGCTCTGCAGTAGGTCCCACTTCACCACATGTGGACACTCTGAGGATGGGCTGCAGCCTCAAGTGGTCTCTGGGGCTGCGAGGTGCACACAGCCACAACAACCTCCCCTGGCTTGGGGTGGGGGGCGGTCCACATGGTACCTCAGGGAAGCGGCTTGAATACAACCCAAGAGCCAAGTTACAGACATCACAGCCTGCTCATGAGCTGCTACTTTTGAGGAAGAGTTGATTACAAAGCAAAGTAAGAAAATCGAGTAGCTATTATAAAACACTCTGCTGTATGGAACTTCTGGATGACCCAAAACTTTCCCTGCTTTATTATTTACAAATGCAGCAAACTGAAAAAAATTATCAAGGGAAACTTATTGTATCTTTGACACTTTACAATATTTTAAGTGATGAATAAAACCAAACACATGAGTTGCTCAGTATCACCTCTGACAACGTGTCTTCGCTTTCTTAACATGCCCTCAGAAAGCATGAGGGTATTTAAGCCTAGTTGGGGAGTGATGGGTGTTCCTTGTCTGGAGGGAGGACCACTTACAAGCCTCAAGAGTAAGATGAGGGAGCCTGAGGACTGCAGCTCTGCTACAACGGACAACCATCTGCACACTCCAGGGATCAGAGGCAAAGCCTGACCTCCTGCCATCGCCTACCTGCTCTGCTGTGCTGCAAGTCGATACAGGGCGTGGGTGAGCTCTGCACAGGCAAGAACTGAGCCGTGCCGGGTGTGGAGATCTGGACTCCGCGTCATTGACAGCAGTCTTGGGAAAACTGCAAGGACAGGCCAGGAGGACACAGTCTGTCAGACCCAGGGACACGCCCAGGAGAGCCACTGTCAGGGTGCTGCTGCCCCACACCCAGGACACCCCTGCAACTGAGGCAAAAGGTGCAGCAGCTCGCACAGGCAGAGCACAAGGAGAGCGATGGGCATCCAGGGCAGCACCTGCCCACCACAGGGGTGTGGTTAGGACAGAAACAGATGCTGCCCACATCCTGCCTACACATCCCTCACAGCCCTCAGGCCGCCAAAGGGCACAGCTCAGTAGCGTCCCCTCTGCTCAGAACACAGCCCTATGCTCTGGGGAACAGAAAGCAAAAGATCCCACCTCCACATGCCCACATGGGAGAGGCATGTGGGAGGCACATGTCCCACATTGCCCATGCCTCTGCAGCATGTGCTGTCAGCAGCTGCCAACCTTGAGATGGCTCTGACAATCAGGATGGCGTCTGGCCTGAAAGCACTGAGTCAGGCAACAGCTGGAGAGTCTGATTCCTAAAGAGCTGTGAAGCCTGAGGAAAGGTCCCACCCACCAGACCACCCCTGGGGGAAGGGCACAGCCGCCAGCTCACCATTAGTGATCATTGGCTCCTCCTTCCCCGGTGCCCAAGTGCCACCCAAAATTCGTGACACTAGGTTTAAGGAATTAATGAGCACCAAACCTTCATTAATGTCCCTTAGTGTGTTAAACACACAAGTAAAATTAGTCTTCCCAAGCAAGGAGCCATAGTTCGAACTCCAGCTTAGCCACTTAACCAATGCCAGAGGAACTCCACACAATATTAAGAAATTTGTGTATTGTTCCCAACCTTTAAGTCAGCTGCTTATTTATTGCAGGTAGAAAAGACACTTTTTCTCTGCTAGTAACAAAGCCTCATACATGCACAGGCTTGGCTGCTTGGCTGTTCCATTGCATAGAGGCTGACAGGATGTGCTGCCTAGCTTGACACATTCTGCAAAGCTAAAAACTCAGGGAGCTCGCCTGGGGCAGCTTCACGCTGCCTGGCAACCCAGGAGGCCCAGCGTGTTTTTGAGTTCACAAAACTCAGGTGGTCAAGGCTGCTCTGTGCGTGGATACACACCACAGCTGTCCTAGACTCTCTCTCCTGATCAGGACTACCACTAGTGCTTCAGATACTTCTCATCAGGAAAAAAGACGAGGCTTATTTCATCCCCCAGGACTTTGAAGCCAGCCTGGCAGACCTGCCTGAGTCTTTCCTGCTATGCATGTGCATGAGTGTACAGGTACGTGAGAGTGTGTACATGTGCTCATGTGTGGACCTGAGACTGCACACATGTATAGGTACATGTGCTCGTGTGTATACATCAGAGTGTGTACCTGTGCAGGTACGTGTGCTTGTGAGTATACGTGAGAGTGCGTACATGTGCGGGTACATGTGATTGTGTGTGTATTTGGGAGTGCGTACATGTGCAGGTACATGTGCTCGTGTGTGTACGTGCAAGTGTGTACATGTACAGGAACATGTGTTTGTGAGTGTACGTGAGAGTGCGTACATGTGCGGGTATATGTGCTCGTGTATGTACATGAGAGTATATACATGTGCTTGTCTGTGTACATGAGAGTGCATGCACATATGGGTACATGTGCTTGTGTGTGTACATGACAGTGTGTACATGTCCTCGTGTGTGTACGAGTGCATACATGTACGGGTACATGTGCTCGTGTATGTACATGAGAGTGCGTGCATGTGCGGGTACATGTGTTCATGTGTGTACATGCAAGTGTGTACATGTGCAGGTACATGTGCTTGTGTGTGTACATGAGAGTGCATACATGTACGGGTACAACATGTATGGGTACATGTGCTCATGTGTGTCCATGAGAGTGTGTACATGTGCGGGTACATGTGCTCATGTGTACTTGTGAGAGTATGTACATGTGCTCATGAGAGTGTATACATGTGCGGGTATATGTACTCATGTGTGCACATGAGAGTATATACATTTATGGGTACATGTGCTGGTGTGTGTCCTTGAGCATGCATACATGTGCTTATATGTGCACGTGAGAAGGCATCTATGGCATCTGTGCAGCACCCACAGGACAGCCAGAGCACAAGCCTACCGTGAGTGGTGCAGTACTCGGGGGCTTTCGGGGCCAGGTTAGCCAATGCCTTTGCTGCCAGCTCTCTGATAATCCTGAGAGAGGGGAGAGAAAACTGTTAGCTCTGGCCGGGCATGATGGTGGCACTTACAGTCCCAGTACTTAGGGATGCTGAGGCAGGAGGATCGCTGATGCCAGGTGTTTGGGCAGTGAGCTGTGTCATTGCCACTGCACTTCAACCTGGGTGATATGGCCTCAAAAAAGAAAAAAAGAAAATTATTAGTTCTTTCTTTTGAATGATTCTAACCTTATCCAATTCATTTAGAGAAAGATAGGAAAGATGTATACATGAGTCTTCAACTGGCCATCTAGTCAAGACCAGTGATCAAAAACACACAGGTGAATACATACAAGAGCCTCATACTGTGACAAAACAATAGAAAGAGAACGGGCACATGGTCCTTGTCAGGATACAGCTGCCATCTCTCCTGGGCACTGTGTGGCAACTTGGGCTTCTGACCTTCTTGCACAACTCACTCAGAAACACGAGCACTGAGGAGGTCGTGTACAGTTGCCACTCTGAAGATGGCAAGGACCGGCCACGGGAGACTCCACCTGGCTCAGCCCAGGAAGTTGGAGGCCACAACAGCTGGCTGGAGTGGCTCTGAACCTACTCACGTTCCTGTGCAGGAATGTCTTGGGCCCCACTGACACACTGCTGCATTACCTGGGAGGACGCCCAGGCCTGGCTATGGCCCCAAGCCCTCCAGAGTCCCTCTACCCCCATGTTCAATTGAGCGAGTGCCAAGCCCCCGTATGGACTCCCCAGCCGCACAGACCGGCCGGAATGGTGAGCAGCCACCACTCACAATGGTAACCAGGTGACTACATGGCAACAGAGTTGTGCTGAGACACAGGGTGAGAGCACACGGGTGGGCATCGTGCTCTGACTATGCCAGCCCCAACCAACAGCATGGCAAGAGCAGCTACCCTCTCCATCTCCAGAATATGACAGCCACCCTATTTTTGAACTTACAGCTGGTTTGCTGACTGATGCTGTCCAAGACAAGGATAGAGAAAGGCAGAAATATGTCCATCTCTAAAAAGATGACAGGATACACAGCTATGATTTAATTAAAAAAAAAAAAAAAAGACAGGATAATAAGGGCATAGTCATGTTGTATAATCCCTAATGTTCTAGAAAATGCCAGCTGGTGCCATCAGGAGTGGCTCTGAACCTACTCACAGTAGAACAAGACAGCCTCTTCAGGGCCCTCATCTCTGTATACCAAAAAACTCTCTGATTTTTAAAGTTTCTGCTACAAAAAAAGATTGCCCCCAAGGAATTTTTAAAATGAAATAACAAAAAAGCCATGAGAAAAATAGAACATAAATAGCAAAACAGCTGGTGCAAATCCAACCATATTGATAATTACATTAACTGGATCAGACATTCCCCACAAAGAGGCAGGAAACTGTAGACCTGGGTATGAAGGCAAAGAGGATGGAAGTCACAGGGCAGCAACCCAAGAGGACTGGGCACCACTCAGGCCGTTGGGGCAGACCCAGCCTGAGGCCACGTCTTTGAGGAAAGCCCTAAACTAAGAATGGTTTTTACTTTTTTGTTGTTGTTGTTTTCACATTTTTAAAGGGCTGTATAAAGAAAAATAAATAAATAAAACACAGGGGACAAAGACCTAATGTTTACTCTCTGGCCCTTAAAGAAAAGCTTGCCAACCTCTGTAACCATAGCATAATCAGATTAGACCTTAAGGCAATAAATCTAATATGAGAGAAGGAGGGACACTTCATAATGAAAAGGGTTAATTACCCAGGGTGATAAAATGAGACTATCTAAAAAAAAAGAAAAAAGAAAAAAGAAAAATAAAAGGAAAAGAAAAAAAAAAGAAAAAGGGTTAACACATTGGGAAGAGAAACCACAGTAAACAAATGTGTCCCTAATAAGCAACACAGCCCAGTATGCATGAGGAGAAAGGACACAGGAGAGCTGGCCACCCACAGGACCCACCTCACACCTGCTCACCACTGCCTGCTCCTGACTGCTCAGATGAGTCCCCAAATGCCAGGCCTCGCAAGGTTCTACAAGTGGAGACTGCAGGAGACAGGAGGGGCAGCTCTCCTGCCCCCAGAGGACCCCGCAGTGGCAGCCAGGGACACTGCGGCATGGGCCTGACACTCCCCAGTGGCTCAGAGGAACTGTCCTGAGCACTCCTGACCAGTGTCTCTTGCACACAAGCAGCCATGCAGAGCAGAGGCCCATCACCTGCTGGGGAGACAGAGATGCCCTCCCTCCCTCAGGTGGCCACAGCTTCCACCACACCAACAGGGAGCAATTACACTGAACACGCTGCCTGGCCAGGGTCTCCAGAAGTAGGCCTGGATTCGGCCCCTCATGCCCTGAGGCTACAATGCACGCACCTCTCAGGAGGGACACCGAGATACACCACTCGCAGCAAGAAATGCACTCAGGCTCAGCAGCCCAATTTAAGTTCTCCTTTGGGAAAAACATAAGAATTCTTAGAAAAACAAAGACATAAAACTTACCCATCCCAGTGGTTGATTTTCATGGTGACCAGGTGGTCTATCATTGGCTGGGTGTACTCAGAAAAGCCAGCAACAAACACACTGAAAAAGACAAAGACAAGATGTCAGTGAAGCTGCAGAGGAACCAGCGCTTGCATGCTCTGCTCGTGAGCACAGGAGGCAAAAACTGGGAGCCACCCTGGTACCCACGTGGAGTAAACAGCTCCAGCAGACAAGGAACAATGGCAGTGAAGGGAGGGTCACAGATGCAGGACTGCAAGTGGCTTCAAAACATGTCAACTGGAAGAAGTCTAACAGAAATGAGTATGAGCTAGTTCATTCCACTGACACAAAACTCCAGAAAATGCAAATCATCATCATGAACAGCAGAGGACCAGCGGCAGGGACGGTTAGGGGCAGCCCAGGGCTCCAGGTGACGGCTGTGTTCATGCCTTGGCATGAGCAACAACGGGTCCACACTGAGCACCTGTACACAGCGTGCTGTGCTCCTGTGTGCAGGCCATCCATGCTGACCACACCTCAACAAAAAGCTGTTGAAATTTTTTTTCTTTTTGTCATCCTTGGTAGAGTGCTCAAGGGATTCTCTTGCCTCAGCCTCCCGAGTAGCTGGGACTACAGGTGCCCACCACAACACCGGCTATTATTAGAGATGAAATCTCACTCTTGTTTGGATTAGTCTCAAACTCCTGAACTCAGGCAATAGACTCGTCTCGACCCCCAAAATGCTGGGATTACAGGCATGAGCCACCGCACCTGGCTGAGCTATTGAAATTTTTGAGGAAAAGACAAGTGACAGACTGGGGTGGGGGTGTTGGGGGGGCCTCTGGAAGATACAAGACGATGATGGGCTTCTGTCAGAATAGAAGGTAACCCAGGTACAAAACAGCCCCATGAAATTATCTTTTTTGAGACAGAGTCGCACTCTGTCACCCTGGGTAGAGTGCTGTGCTGTCATCATAGCTCACAACAACCTTAAACTCCTGACCTTAAGTGATCCCTCGTGCCTGGGCCTCCCAAATAGCTGGGATTACAGGTGCCCACTACAACACCCCCTAGTTTTTCTTTTGTTAGTGGAAATGGGGTCTCACCCTCGCTCGCGCTGGTCTCAAACTCCTGAGCTCAAGGGATCCTCCTACCTCCGCCCCCCAGAGTGGTGGGATTATAAATGTGAGCCACCATGCCCAGCCTCACAAAGGAAATTTAAGTATCAACACATCTCTGATTCAGCATTTTTACTTTTGATAATCCATTCACATATAATCACACAATTGGGAAATTACATATAAAAATATACACATTTTAACAGCAAGAGATTAGACAGACCCTATGGCCTGGGAGAATGTGAGCAGATTAAGCCCTGCATCCAGACTCTCCAAGGCATGGGGGAAGGAAGCTATGCTGCACCGCTGTCCTCCCCACACCACCCAGTGCTCACATCCCACAGTGGAACCTTATCGCAGCACTTCCCCAGCACACAGCAGTCAACCGCCTGTATGGGGCATTTTTCTATAGCGCACACTTGAGTGTCCACCGAACCCTGGTACAACGGCCTTGCTGGGCACTTAGCTACCACCTTCTCCAGAAGTGGACAGAGAACACCCTCAGGTGATAAAACAGCCCCAGATAATTTCAGGAAAAACAGAAGCTGGACAATCTGCCAGGAAAGGCCCCAAGGCCCCAGCAGGTCTGGCATCACCGAGGACACCAACACAAATGCGCCTCAGCACCCGGCCCCACCCCGACGACCTAACCCCATAGCAGGTGTCGAGGCCCAGGACGCCCAGGAAGCCAGCAGGTGACCAGCAGCTTCCTGAAGCAGCAGACAGAGCACAGGCCTGAGTCCTGGCCTGGCTGCCTGGATAAGACTCCTGCACCCTCGGCTGCAGGCAGCAGTGCAGGTCCTGGGTGCACAGAGTCCACACAGTGAGAGACAGGACAGGCCCAGGGCCCACGGGCAAAGCACAGGCCACACGGGGTAAGGCCCTGGGGAGGCACGTCAGCTAGAAGGCCTGTCACCAGCATTGTCAGCACTGTCACCAGCAGCCCCACTCTGCAGCTCGAGTCAGGGCTCCCAGCATAAGGCGTGGCATGGATCCAGCCACCAGGAAGCATAGGTTTCAGTACCTGTTTCCAATTCAATTTTTAGCTTTTCACACAAAAATTTCATATTTACTATGAAACTAATTTATGGCTTTCATATGTGTTGGTCAACATCCTGATGACCAAAAGCTGCCACAGAGGAGCAGCAGGTGGGGAGGGCCCTGCTCTGTGTCGCACGTCAGGCTTCTGGCTGTGGGACATGCAGGCAGCAGCAGAGCGAGTTACTGATAAACTCGGTAAAGTGTGAGGCAAGGAAAAGACACGGGGCACACGTTACCTGGTCTGCACACGCTACCGGGTCTGCACACGCTACCTTTTGAAAAAGGCAAAGCGCAGTGGGGGCTGGGCTGGGCTGGCAGCACAGGCCGAGGGGATGTCTAGGGCCGGGGTGGGTGCTCCACAGGCACCAAGGCCCTGGCTGTCTGACTGTCCCTGTCTGCCAAAACCCATCCCACACCTAAACCACATTTAAAACTGGTACTTCATGGAAATTATATGTAATAAAACAGATGTACAAAAATGAAGCTAGTTTTAATGCCTGAAAAGAAGGTCTTGCCTTAGAAGGTCACAGAAAGTACCTCCGTGTGAAAGAGAATGTGCTGAAGTGGCATGTGTTAGAAACATAAGAAGAATTCTCAAATTCTCAATAAGAAAATAACCCGATAGGTAAGTGGACAAAAGATGTGTTAAATCAGTCCCCAAAATGGTGTTCAGCGTGATCGGTCTTTATGAAAACAAATGACTGGGCCAGCCAAGCACCCCAGAACAACCCACCTGAGACGACCAGCCCAGTCCGGGACCCTGGGGTACCCTGGGCATGACCTACCCCCTAGGAAAACTGATCGGCAGTTTCTTTAAAAGCTACAGCTCGGCCATCTGCTCCCGGGCACCTGATCCGACAGATGACCACAGTGTCCAGGCCTGGGCATAGGCATGGGCATGCACAGCAGCTGCCCCTATAACAGCCCTGGCTGGAAACAACCCAGACATCCCTCAGGAGACTACTGGACAGACAGACCAGCCACACGCACAGTGGGAGCTACTGCTGCGCCAGCACGTGCGCAGCTAGGCCTCCAGTAAGGGGGGCTGAAGAGGCCAGTGCAGGCAGGATGAGGGCACACAGACTCCTGTGGAGAGAGCTGCCCACCAGGTGCAGATCTGTGTACCCACGCGTGAGCGCAAGTGCAACTGACCATGCACAGCTCACACTAGCAGGAGCTGGCTGGCAATGTCTCCCGTCCTCCCAGCAGTCCTGGTCCCTGGGGGGACAGGGGAAGACTCCACCAGGTTCAACTCCAGTTCCTGTGTCAGAAACTCTGATTCCGGAGGAACCACCTCTAGGTCAGCCTGGGAGGCGGCCCTTCCACTTGGGCTAGCCACAAGCCCCTGGCCGTCAGCACCTACAAGGCCAAGTCCCACCTCCCCATGGCCTCCCCCTGTGCCCTTGTCCAGCCACAGTGACCTAGCCCCTGAAATGGGCTCAACACCCTGACAACGCCCAATTCTCTGGTGGACCATCCCTCCCCAACCCACCCCCCAGGGGCCCCTGACCACCTCCTGTCTCCAGTCACAAAATGCCAAAGTGGCATGTCCAAAATAGACCTGGCCATCTAAGCTGCTCACTACAGCTTAGAGCCCACCCAAGCTGGGCCTGCTCACCCCTCCCTGGGGCCATGCTGCCCCATGTCAGGCCTCAGGGCCAAGTGCCCTCTGTCCAGCCACACAGGCTACCACCTTCCTTGCCTTGAGGCCTGGGCTAACAGGGGGCTTGGTGCCCCCCCTGCCTCTGCCAGAACACCCCATGGCCACAGCGGGGCTGACATAGGCATGGGCATGCTTGCTGGCAAGTTCTACATGAGGAGGCCTCGACTGCACAAGGGCCCAGGTGCTGAGGTCAGGGCACAAGACATACTTGAGAAGGGACACGCCTGAAACCAGACCAAGTTTTCCCATGCGTCTATAAAATGCACACATGAATTACATGCAAGTATCAGGCTGACTCAAAAAACTTTGACATGTAGAATGTGCACAAGTAAAATTAAGGCAATTATTTTACCCAAGAAACTTGAGGGAAAGGTGGTAGATTTCTTTATGTATGAAAACATATATCCAAACACTAATAATCAAAGAAAACAAATGAAGCTAGGAAAGAACTAAAAAGGAACAAAAGGATATTAAATGCTGAGGAGTCTAAAAATACAGTGTATTCAGTCAAAGACTCTTCTTGGGAAAGTGCCAAATGCTACATCTTTTTAAAAAATCTGTCCATGCTGGTTATGGAGAAATGTCATTTCTGCTCAGTCTGCACAACAGAGCTCTTAGGCAATCTGTCCTTAGGACACAGAATGGTCAATAATAAAAATTATACTGGACATGTTTCTTCTCCTAATTTGTGGCAAATACATCATTTCATAAAATCACACCTGTTTTTGAATTCAAGTGCACTCAAACAAGTGAAGTAACTTCTCCCCATACTTAAATTACACAAGTAAAAATAATTTGGTATGATTTCTGCAACTGCAGTTAGGGATGTTAAATGTTTATTCCTTGACCTGATTTATCAAATACCTCTCTCCTACTCATCTCATAAGCAATCTAGAGATAACTTCAACTCTGAAATACTTTTTACTGAAACACAAAAAGGAACATAGTCAACTCTAATCCAAGATTTCATTTTGAAAAATTAAGACAGCCAGGGGAAAGTCATCACACATCAGGACATGTACAATTCTAAGACCTACCCAGAACCAGAACTAATAAAACACAGGACTATTCAGAGAAAAGTAATCACCACAGAAAACAAAAGTCAGCACTGTCACCAGCAGCCCCTCTCTGCAGCTCGAGTCAGGGCTCCCAGCATAAGGCGTGGCGTGGATCCAGCCACGAGGAAGCATAGGTTTCAGTACCTGTTTCCAATTCAATTTTTAGCTTTTCACACAAAAATTTCATATTTACTATGAAATTAATTTATGGCTTTCATATGAAAGCTATAACCCAGTTATAACCTAAGATATGGGGAAAGGGGGAGAGGGAAGGAAGGGAGGGGGAGGATGGGTAAAGGGAGGGTGATTGGTGGGATTACACCTACGGTGCATCTTACAAGGGTACATGTGAAATTTAGTAAATGTAGAATATAAATGTCTTTACACAGTAACTAAGAAAATGCCAGGAAGGCTATGTTAACCGGTGTGATGAAAATGTGTCAAACGGTCTATAAAACCAGTGTATGGTGCCCCATGATCGCATTAATGTACACAGCTATGATTTAATAAAATAAAATAAAATAAAATAAAAATATTCCATATTTACATGTAGTGAACCTTTTAGGATGAAGAAAGAAAATGGCAGAAAGTGGTTTTCTTTGACATCTAAATCAAAGAGTATCCTATTTTTGTGAGATACATTAAAAACTCACCTGATAACCAAGAAACAGTTGGATCTGTTACCAACAGCAAAGTAGTCAGCCGTGGTCAAAATGTCAATTCCATGAGGGAATGTGCCCTAAGAAAGTGAAATTGGGAAAAAAAAAAAAAAAAAAAAAAGCATTTGAATGAACAAAGGCATTTTGGAAAGTTCAACAGTTGCACTGTTCAAGCTCACAATTGTGCTGGAAGCCTGGCGCTGGCAGCCGAGGAAGACCACACTGTGGACACTGCCCCTGGAAACCTTTACATCAAATCAACTTTCCAACTGCCTATCCCAGGTCAGACTCTGCACTAAAATTATATGAACCCCTTACCCAGGCGTTGTGGCAGGCACCTATAGTCCCAGCTACTTGGGAGGCTGAGGCAAGAGAATCGCCTAAACCCAAGAGCTGTGAGCTGTGACACCATGGTACTCTACCAAGGGCAACAAAGTAAGATTCTGTCTCTAAAAAAAAAAAAAAAATTATATGAACCCCTTAAAAGTGTTTTTTTCTCAAACAAACATTTCAACTGTAATCACATACCATAAACAAAATCAAGTATGAGTTGCCTTGAGACCCCCACAAGGCGCTGGCTCCAGCAGGGTGGCTGAGCCTGGAAGCCAGGACCAGCACCCACACCCCACACACTGCCATGTGAGTGGGAGAGACCAGTGGGTGCCAGCTGCTGACAGCCACCCAGTGGCACGGAGGACACACAGGGTGGTGGGACCTCTGCCACCCCACAGAGCCTCCTGGCAGGCCTCAGGTCCAGAGTCTGCATATTATTATTGATATCAATTTCTCACAAACGTATTTGGAAATCTGAAAACAATATAAATAATTTTCTAATAAATAAATGACATATTTTAAACCACATGTAGGAAGTCTTATAGCTACCAATACTGGGGAGCTTTGGAAGTGTCAGAGAAGGAATAGCCTCTGGACCAGATGTCATACCAGGGACTGGTAGAGCCCAGGCCACACAGCAGAAGCATACAGGCTTCCAGAAGCTTCTGGAAGCTGGATGCTGCTCCAGAGAGAGGCCAGGCCTCGGGCAGCAGTTGTCCAGGGAATTGCCACACCTTGTGAGCCCACATCGTGTAGCCCTTGGCAACACATGAGATGAGAGCTTCTGACCCTGTGTAAAGTCACTTCTACGCGCAGGCTTCCCTGGAAACACACAACTCGCTATTTAAATTGACCATGTGCCAGTATCCATGTGGGTCCCATCATGGCCTTGTGCTTGCTGCCTTCCTAGGAGGCGAGTTCTCTACCCACACCTGACAACACAAAAAGACACCTTACAGCTTTGGAGATTTCTGCCTCTAACCTACAGGAAGTTTCAGGAATAAAGATTTTAAAAAGCAGCCATACCTGTCTCCCCACATTCTCTTGGAAGGCGGCCTGAGGAGAAGCAAAGAACACACAGCAGGTGAGGGAGGTTTGCTTTTCCCCAACATGAGAAGGTAAGTTCAAAAGCAACACTGCACAGAATAAATGACCCACGCCTTTACTCTTTAAATCAAGTCCTCACTGTTGGCTGAACAGAGCCTCAATGGTGGCTTGTCACCCTGTTTTATGTCCCGGTAAGCTTTAGAACAATTTAAGAATACAAGTTTATAAAATCAGACACATCCTGAAAAGAGGCCTCTTTAACTGGGAACAGGGAGCTTCACTCTGATGCCCACAGAGCAGCCCTAGAAACGTGGAAGGAGAAACAGGTGAAAGCCCAAAACCCAAGCACCCCCCTTGGGAACAGATAAACTGACAGATCCACCCTGCCCTGCGGGAGGGCCTGTCACCCTGGGGCTCTGGGGAACCCAGAACACAGCAGGGCTGCCTAGGAACTCAGGGCCAAGCCATGAACAGGATAAAGCAACGCACCTTTGCTGGGCCACTTCTGTCCACCCACCCTGCCCAATAAAGCTGAGGTGACCACCACATCTCCTGTCCTATTGCTCCATTGTGTCCTGTTAACCCCTCCACCCCCCATCATCCAGGGCTCAGAGTTCTCCAGACAGAGCTGAGGACATGAGGGGATAAAAGCTACTACACCCAGGACCCAGACGCTACACAGGCCACCGGCACCAAACAAAAGGGAGAGAAGGACACAGGAGGAGAGGCCAGTCAGTTTGGAGGAGCAGGGCCCTGCAGGGTGGAAACACTCAACCTGCGGAGTGCAGTGGAGAGCAAGAACAGACAGGAGCACCCCGGGGTGAGCAGGTCAGAGACCGTGGGGTCTTCGTCCCCACCCCAGGGCATAACACAGAACTGAGAAGTAGGCCCACAGGATGCCTGCATGGTATAGCCCCAGGGTCTGGTGTGAAGGACATGTCTCTTTACAGAGTTTAAACTGGGAGAAGGGAGACTTGATTTTTGCTATTTACCATTTTATAACATATGTGGTAAATTTATTAAGGACAATAGGAAACAAAAATCAACTACAAGACATTTTGAAGAAGACACATTTACTGTTGATTTCAACAACATACAGTATTCAGGAACACAGACACCACCCTAGAGGTATAATTTGAAAAGGTGAACAGTAAGACAAGGTTCATGGGGAAAGGTCTAGAGCAGGACCAGACAGCAGTTTCGCAGAAGAGGAGATTGGAGGACCTCCTGCTCCCGTGAGGCCACCTCACAGGACAGCACAGCCAGGAAGACTGACGGACAGGACCGATAGAACAGAGGACACAGCAGCTGGGACCTACGAGGCACAGAGTTCTCAGACTGGACACCTAAGACATAATCCGCCAAGGACTGATCCCTAGACCTCTTCACAATGATACTCTGTGTGCCAGGCCTCACCTCGAGGATGCAGAGACAATCTATGGCCCAGGAGAGGGCAGGTGCGGCTATGCACCCACTCAGGACTAACAGCGCTGCACACAGAGCTGGACACCCAGCGGTAAAAGGCACACGTGCACCTGGGAGAGGGGCAGATGACTGGACAGACACGTCACCCATGAGGACAAACATAACAAGTAAGTACATGTCACCGGCCACAGCAGAAACACCAACTGGAACCACAAGGAGATACCACAATGGCCAGAACCAAACAGTAACCACAGGAAATGGTGACCAGGACAAGGAGGACCAGGAACCCAGCAGACCCTCAGAGAACAGCCTGTCAGCTTCTCACAGAACTAAAGGTCCAGCTAGCACAGCACCCAGCTCCTGGACTCTCAGCACCTGTCCCCAAGAGCCGGACCCATGTCCGCAAAACAGCCTGAGCTGAGTGCTCTCAGCAGCAGGAATTACAGACAAGCCCAGTGTCCTGCGGCAGGCAGGGGCTAGACCATGGCACAGCCAGAGCACAAGATCCACCCGACAACAAAAAGCAGCAGCACACAGGCGTGCCACCAGGTGAGCGTGCTGAGAGGACCCCGTGTGGTTCTGTCTACACGAGGTTCTTGAAGTGCCGGCAGGTGAGTGCGCTGAGAGGACCCGTGTGGTTCTGTCTACACGAGGTTCTTGAAGGGCCGCCAGGTGAGTGCGCTGAGAGGACCCGTGTGGTTCTGTCTACACGATGCTCTTGAAGTGCCGGCAGGTGAGCGCGCTGAGAGGACCCCGTGTGGTCCTGTCTACAGCATATTCTTGAAATGATGACATTACACAGATAGACCACAGATGGAGCTGCCAGGGCTGGAAGGCCTGAGCTCAGGACTGTGGTTAAAAGGACACTACAAGGCTGCCACAGGTCTTGACACATGTGGTAAGACCACACAGACTAACACAGACACTCACACACATAAAACCCAGGACATGAGAATGTGGCTGAGTGCGTTTGTGGACCTGCCCTGAGCTCTCTGCACCTGCTGTAACTGCACATGAGGTAAAGGCAAGATCAGAGCTCAGACACCAAACATCAGAGCATGCACTAGACGGGAAAAGCCAAGCGCATCACAGTGAGGCAAGGGCTCTAAGAGCTGCTACATCAACAGTTGGGTCTGCTGTGGGCTCATGCCATATGCAACAACCCACACTCAGCTGACACAATTTTAATTATTTCCATAAACTCACTAACACATTCTCCACCATAAATCAGGCAGGCTCCTTCCACCAGATGCTCTGCAGACTTGCGGACCTGCCTGTGTGGGGCCACAGCAGGATCGTGGTTGGCCATTTCTTTCCTTGTTATTTCTAATCTGGAGACACCAGAGCAACCTGCAGCATGCGCAGCAGCAAGGGGCCATGCAGAGCAGGGGTGGGCACACAGGAACAGTGATGGGAAATATCACAGAGCCCACCCCACCTTCATATACACAGACATGGGAATGAGGAGACTCACAGAGGCAGCCCTTCTGCAGTTCACGTTCCTGTCAAACACTGCAGCAATGACCAGTGCGCTGCAGAAAAGAGAAGAAGAGAACAATTAAAAGAGCTTCATGAAGTGCAGCTGTGGGGTCAAGCAGAGACCTCTCTCTTCTTTTCGTCCCTTCATCCCCCATCGGACCTGAGCTCACCCCACATAAAACTCAAGTTTAAGGGGACAGGCAGAAGTCAGGGCCAGGTAGAAGGAAGGTGCAGCCATCCCCGGGGCACAGGTTCTGCCCGGAGCTGTGAGCTGAGCTGGCTCCTGGCATGGCACTAGGGCCTGACCACCAATGCTGACCACGGCGTGGAAGATGGTCAGCAGCAGAGTTCCTGGGACCAGGGTTTCTGCTGTCCTGAGGGACCCTTTCAGTCCCACCCAGGTATCTACATGCCCCAGGGACCTAGGGCATCAGTCTACAGCCCACCAACCAGCCCCCAGCCCACCCTCTGCCTGTTTGGCGTGGCCCTTACTCCTGTAAGGGGCCCTTCACCCTCTGCCTTCCACTTGATTCCCGGTTCTTCTAGCTGAAAAGACAAAGTCCTGGACCCAGCCAGCCCCCCAGCGCAGCACACCTACCAACACCCTGTGGGAGGCAGTGATGCCCCCCACAAAGATATCCACATCCTAACCCCAGAACTCTTGAGCACGTTCCCTACATGACACAGGGGAAGTAAGGGTGCTACCCGCTGACCTTACAATGAAGAGATGACTCTGGATTATCCCAACAGCCCTGTGTAAACAAAAACACCCTTAAAAATGAAAGCAGGGACCAGGCACAGGGGCTCAGGCCTGCAATTCCAGCGCTCTGGAAGGTTGAGGCAGGAGGGTCCCTCGAGCCCAGCCTGAGCAACACCATGAGACCCATCTCTAAACAGACATGGAGACAGAAGGAGAAAACCAGAGACACAGCCGGGGAAGGTGTGGCCAGACTTGCCGGCTCTGAAAGCAAAGGACAGACCTGTGCGCCAGGGACGTAGGCACCTCTAGGGAGAGGGAAAGGCGGGAGCCTCCAAGAAGGTACAGCCGCCACAGGGGGACAGCCAGACCCAGGACTCTGCGTTTACAAAGAGAAATACTGCTCAGCCTCAGAGAGGGGCCATCACATGGATCCTAAATGTATTTTGCCAAATAAAAGAAGTCAAAACCCTAAGTCTGTATTTGTTGACTGACTCCATTTATAACACATTCTAGCAATGGTGAGATCATGGGACCAAACTAGACCCAAAGGAGCAATTTTTTTTTTTTTGTAGAGACAGAGTCTCACTTTATCGCCCTCGGTAGAGTGCCGTGACATCACACGGCTCACAGCAACCCCCAGCTTTTTGGCTTGCACGATTCTCTTGTCTTAGCCTCCTGAGCAGCTGGGACTACAGGTGCCTGCCACAACGCCCGGCTATTTTTTGGTTGCAGTTTGGCCGAGGCCAGGTTATGGCATGCAGATTAATCAGGAGGGAGCAAATTTCACCACTGCAGGTCAACCAAATACAACTGCGAGGCCAAGGACTCTGAAGGCAGATGAGTGGTAATGTCCATACCTCAGAGAATAGGCAGGGCTGAGGAACAGGGATGGGAGAGCCACACACAGAACAGGGTGTGAGGTGGCCATCCTGGAACGAGATAGATCACACACGCTGCAGGGGCCCAGGAGCCATGTCCTTCAAACGTGGGACTGTTACTGGGGGGCAATGATGAGGCCTTGGGGTCTAGACCCTGCTCAGACACCCAGAGCAGCAGCCTGGCACCTGGATTCCAAATCATACTGCCCATTAAAAAGAACCAAGATTCCCAAAAGTGGAGGATTCCAGGGCTGGGGTGGGGAAAGCAGCCAGGTGCACAGCTTGGTGCTGGAAAGAAGGAAGTCACAGAGGAGGCGTCATGCTAAAGGGACACAGATGCCTCCTAAAATGGGCAAAGCTGGTACAACCCACCCAACAAAGCAACAGCATTCCATCCTAATCCCAGTGTAAGGTGCACCCACAAGGGCACAATGACACCTCTTCCTCCCGAAGGGGCTACATGCATCTGTGTGGAAGGAGCTGGGAAAATCATGGTAAAACAGCCCAGACCCCAGACAAGCACATGGCCTCTGAGCAACGCTCACAGCACTTATTATTTACAAAGGAATAAACAGCCACCTTACAGTGCAGACTCCACCCTGACTGGGCACCGAGCTCCAGACCATGGTGACAAGCCATGGGGTACCATGTGCCCTCCACCCCTTAGGATAGGACACCTCAAACACTTCTCCCCAACAAGCCCTGGATGCCAATGGCCCCCTGCCCTGGAGGCTGGGACATTCCAAACTCCTCTTCCCAACATGCCCTGGGGTGCCATGTGCACCTACACCCCCAAGAACAGGACACCCCAGGATACCCTAAAACCCCCTTCCCAACAAGCCCTGGGGTGCTAAGTGCCCCTTTCCCCTAAGGGTAAGACACCCAAAGCTCCCCTCCCAGAATGAACCTCAGTCCAACACAGAAAACAGTGGACAAACCCAGTGTCTGCAGGACCCAGGTTGGATCCCCAAATAGAAGGAGGACACTGGGGAGGACGGACCTCCTCACACCCAGGCCTGGCTCATGGCTTTGCTGCAGCATCCAGCTCCCATATTTGACACAAAGATGTCCACACTGGGAGGTGCTAGGGAAGGTAAGAACTACTGTATTGTTTTTGCAATTTTCTTTAGCCTAAAATTAGTTCAAAATTAAACATTTTTTGTGGGGGGCAGGCATAGTGGCTCACGCCTATAATCCCAGCACTTTGGGAGGCTGAGGCAGGAGAATCATTTGAGCCCAGGAGTATAAAGCCAGCGTGGGCAATTCCAAGAGTCTGTTTCTACAAAAAAAATTTTTAGCATGGCCTGGCATGGTGGCACCTGTGGTCCCAGCTACTCAGAGGCTGAATCAGGAGATGGAGTAAGGCCAGGAGTCAGAGGCTACCGTGAGCTGTGATGCCACCCACTGTGCTCCAGGCTTCATAAAGAGAGACTCAGAGTGAGATACTCAACATCAAAACAAAACAAACCTCTTTTTGGAAAACAGTTAACTATATGAAGATCTTAAAAGATGCAATATTAGTATCTGGGATGCTTTCTGTTAACACTCCTTTACTGGTTTAAACTGAAAATAATTTCAGAGTAACTTAACAGGAAAGCATTCCCTTTTCCTCTCTAAACACTTTCTTATCTAACAAACCCTAGCCAAATGAGAAAACAAAAAATGTTGGTTTAAAATTAAAGGGAATTTGTGTTTTGTTTTGTTTTGTTTTTTTGAGCTATCTACATTGACGGTTTATTTGAAAGCTTCTGAGTATAAGGTTCTTGCATCAAATGAGGACTCAGAGGGAGCAGGAAAAAAAAGGTACTTGTCATTTTGAAAGTCACAGATTGTTTATTATTCTATATGTAATTGGATTAGGAGAAAATGAAGAACCCACTGGTAGCAGGAATAAGTAAGAATCTTCTAGGATCTGCCATTTGATGAGAAATTCCATTTGATGGATTTCCATTTGAGAAATTCCATTTGATGGAAATTCCATTTGAGAAATTTCCATTGTTTTTCCATGACAGAACATACGGCAAAGATTTGGGAACTCGCATGCCTGAAACCAGGTTACTCTTACGTTCCATGACTATGTTGCTTGCAGAGCTGTTGTTGCCACAGTAGTTGGCTGTACCCCAGACAAATGGGGTGCTGGTCTTTTCCCACAAATCTTTATCCCAGTCTTCATTGTAAGGACACTTCCATGTGCTCTCAGCCAGGGTCTCTTGTCCAAGATTCCTGGTTTGGTTGACAACATCTTGCTCAATACAACTTTTGTCATCACAGCTTGAGATATGATGACTGATTTTGGCCCGAGGAACCTGGTGGCCAGCATTGAAGGGACAAGTAGCCAATTTGTTTGCAACATCAGGATGATTTGTAAGTTTCTTCCACGTTGGAAATAAAAGAGCTGAATCCAAGTGCCCGGTCAGACACACTCTTCCCCACAGTCGCTCGAATTTGTGTTACTTTAGCATGAACATTTTAATGCTAATTTTATTTCAATATATCATAATGACTTTTGTTAACAAAATCTTAGAAATCATTCAATTGTCAAGACATATATTAATATGAACTTTCAGTAACTAAAAATTATAACTGCTATTCTTAAGAAAGTTGGTTATTTTATTCTAAATATATTCTGAAAATTAACATAAGTATTACATTTTTACACGAGTAAGAGTTTCATTTTTTTTTAATCCATTAAATCACTTGTTCTAGGAAAAGGCACTGACCGTGAACTCCTACTGTCCTTTAAACCTGCGCAAGCAAAGTGCAGGCGCACCTATGTGGCTCTGGCTCCCTCTGCTAAGCAACAGATCACATTCTACACTGAATTCTCCAAATTTCTCTTATTTGTCCTAAATAACTATTTTTAAGTTATGGAACATTGATTAATAAAGAGAATGTAACAAATACAGACTAGAAACTTAAAATCACCGCCCATTCTAACCAGCCGACTGTAGCAGCACTTCTGAGGACCAGACCAGGGCCCTGGGCACAGACAAAGGATGAGGCGCCTCCGGCTCTGCCCACCCAAGAGCCGGCAGTCCAGGCCCAACCAAGTCCAGGAAGCTCTGCTCTCCTGGGAGGAGCCCTTCCTGCGGATCAGGAGGAGCTGAAGGCGGCTTCCCTCCCTCACAGCCCCTTCCAAAACAGTTTGTGGCCACAGGGTAGAGTTCTGTCCAGTCCACCCTTTCTCCTGAAAGGCTGCTCAGAAGTCACCTGCAGCTATACAGCTGGGGCTGTAATCCCGCGTATCCTCCCCACACTGCAGGAGGGTAAGGGGGGCCCTTCCCACACATTTTCTCCCAGCCCTCCATGGGGACCGGCCCACTCACTGCCATTCTCAGACCTATCGGCCCTTGAACAACTCTCTGAAAGGCTGTGTCCCAGGGCTGGGAGGCGCTCCACACGCCCACCTCCCCGTGGCCACACTGGGAGGCGGTGCCCTGAGGACACTCCTCCCTGTGAGCGGCACAATACCTGGGCAGTTGGGTAGATAGAGAGGACAACTGAGTCTGAGTTTTGCAGGGGCTGCAGCAGCTTCAGCATGAAAAAAAAAGATGACCACAGCAGGGGGCAGCAGGCGACCTCACCACTTATAAGTAAATGTCTTAAAAGAGTTCTTGCCCTGTCTACTTCAGAGTGCTATCAGACAAATATAATTGTGCTAAAAAAAAACACCACTCTTAACTGTAGATTTCTAAATTAATTCAACAATCAACCGTATGTGTGTTATGCGTGCAATGCTGTTTTTTGTATTAATAGACAGGGTCTCACCCTGTCACCCAGGCTGGACCACCAGCTTCCTCATAGCACACCACAGCCTCATACTCCTGAGCTTAAGGCACCCCCCACCTCAGCCTCCAGAGAGCTGGGATCACAGGCGTGAGCCACCACCCTTTGTAACAGTTTTTTGTTTTGTTTTAAGACAGAGTCTCAAGCTGTTGCCCTGGATAGAGTGCTGTGGCATCATAGCTCACAACAACCTCCAATTTTTAGGCTCAAGCGATCCTCTTGCCTCAGTTTTTCTATTTTTTTAGTAGAGATGGGAGCTTGCTTTTGCTCAGGCCGGTCTTGAACTTGTGATGTGAGCTCAAGCTATCTATCTGCCTTGGCCTTCCAGAGTGCTGGGATCACTCTGGAATCAAGGCATGAGCCACCACACCTTGCAACAGGCTTTTAAATACTATTTTGATTTGGACTAGATTTTAAAAACTACTCTTTTTTAAATTTTCATAACAGAACTAATAGTCATCTAGAAATGCTAGTATCTTTCGAATACAAACAAGTTTAATGATACTGGTTAAGGAGTACAAACGTAAAACCTTCCCAAACCACTACTCCCAGGGACCCCAAATGCCCCACCTGGCCCTCCCAATCCTCAGAGACCACCTGCGCTCCAGTGGGAATCTGCCCATCTGCGCAGAGTCCATCTTCACCTGCTGTTTTCCCTTTTTTTTAGAAGTAAATTTATTTTAGATTAATGTGAGGATATAAACAACCAGGTCAAAATATTTGATTTTGTTAGGTAGAGGCCCTCTTGTGGTTATGTCCCACACAGAAAGGTATACAAAACACCCCGCCCCTCCCCTTCCCTCGTTACTTCCCCCAATTTGAATTAAAATGAGTTTTTCTCCGACATGGGCACGCATCAGATCATCTACTAGCTTCATATTAGTATTGAGTACATTGGATAATTGCTTTTCTATTCTTGTGATACTTTACTTAGAAGACTGTTTCAACTCCATCCAGGATATTATAAAAGATGTGATGTCACCATCTTTTTAAGGCTGAATGGTATCCCATGGTGTGCATGTACCACAATTTGTTAATCCATTCCTGAGTTGGTAGGCCTTTAGGTTGTTTCCACATCTTTTTTATTTATTTTTTTGAGATGAAGTCTCACTTTGTCACCCTCAGTAGAGTGCCATGGCATCACAGCTCACAGCAACCTTAAATTCTTGGGCTCAAAGCAATTCTCTTGCCTCAGCCTCCCAACTAGCTGGGACTACAGAAGCCTGCCACAGCACCTCGTTATTCTTTAGAGACAAGGTCTCACTCTTGGCTCAAGAACCTGTGAGCTCAGGCAATCCACCTGCCTTGGCCTCCCAGAGTGACGCTGCACTGGCCTGTTTCTACATATTGGTGATTGTAAATTGAGCTGCGATAAACAATCTAGTGCAAATGTCCTTATAATAAAATGATTCTTTTTTTCTTCTGGGTAGATGTCTAGTAGTGGTATTGCAGGGTAAAACAGGAGATCTAATTTGAGTTCTTTGAGGATTCTCCATATTTTTTTTTCAAAGAAGCTGTATGAGTTTGCAGTCCCACCAATAGTGTAAAAGCGTCCCCTACACCTACTGCTTTGGAAAAGTTTATGCGATGCTTTCCCAACAGACAGAGGACTGTGTGGAACTGAAAGGGGCTCTCTCTGCGAGACCCAGCAGGCTTGGCGAGCAGCCTACCTCACCCCAACTCCACTCTTATTTGTATGGTGTTTCGCAGTAGTAAAGGGCAAAATATGAGGTTTACCTTAGGGTTAGCAATGACCCTGTCATTTTAAAGTCAAAAGTTTTGAAAATAACACACCAATAATCTGCCATGCATCCATTTTTTTTTTTTGAAAGTTGCAAATCACATCTTTCTTCAAGTAAAACTGAGATCTGCCTATGGCTAAATTCTACTCTCCTAAGCCCTAAGAACCAAAGCTTACAGGAGCTAAGAATTTTCTGAAGCACATTAGTGCCACTTAAGTTTTCCTGAAAAACAAGCATTGCCTCCCCTGTGGAAGTGGCACACTGAGGAACACTGAGGACAAGACATAGCTTTGAGCAATGCTTGCTATTTCCTGATTTTTCAGGACGGTCCTGCCCTAGAGGCAGAGAGATCTCCCCTCCGCCCAGGCTGCTCAGCAGGTTGGGTGAGCAGCGGGCAAGGCGGGCGCGTCCAGGAGCTCTGCTTACAAAAGAGTTTCAGGTGAGGAAACCTCTCCCAGAGACAGTCAGAGCACTCGGGCACCAGTGCACAGTTCATTTTTCTTTTCCGTCTTGCAAATTAGCTTTTGATTACTGGTCAGCGGCATCTTCTAGATAATGCAGCCTGTGTCATCTTAAGCTTTACATGTTTCTGCTCCTAAATCACACCTGGTTCTTCAAGAAGCCCCATTCACCAGTCCACAAAATAACTATTCTACACAGCTTAGAACTGGCAATGCCAAGGAAAAAAAGGTTTTCAAAAGTAACCAACACTGCATCAAAATATGATAAAATTTACCTAAAAAGTTCCTTTTTCGTATTCTAAAATGGAGAAGGGTAGTACAGTAAATTCATACCACGAGGTGGGAGAATAGTTGGGGGTCCGAGCAGACTCTCACAGGAAAGCCCAGCACCTGGGGGACTCTGCTGCCCTCAGCTCTGCCAGGAGTTTCTACCCAGCATTTGTGGATAGAAAGTGCGTTTCTCTCAACCATCAACTTTTGCAGAACCCACCGAAAAATTTGTGAAAGTATAAACATACTGAGATCTTATCATGTACCCAAGTTAATGAGCTTAAAAGCCGATCATTAACTGTGGTCTCTGGTGACAAAGGAGCCAAGCAGACCGGGAAAGACTCGCCCCGATACCTGGGCGGGCGGCACAGGGCTCCTGGGCAGGGAGGCGCAGGCCAGCAGCACCCCAGCTACCCCATGCCTGACTCATGCCTGCCCACCCTGCCGGATGCCTGAAGACTGGCAGGCAGGCAGGGCTGCAGCTGCACTGAGAACCTGCCCAGCTGGCTTGAAATCTGCAGCCGGCAGGCAGGCGCGGTCACAAAAGGCACTTGCTGGGCTGCGGTCAGAACAGGCGCAGGCAAAGGCCAAGAGGCGCCGGCAAAGGGCAAGAGGCGCCTTTTGGAGCAGAACTCTCCGGGCCACCAGTGCTGACTCCAGGGCTGAGGTGAGAACAGCTCTCACCTTCCTGAGGAAGAGCCTATTGCTGCCCTTCCCCCCCCCCCAAACCCAGACCCGTGGGCCACAGACCACAAGGTGTGCCAAGGAAGCTCTGGGCCCTGACCCTCCATGAAATGAATGGAGCCAACCCCTCTGGCCATGAGAGTTGCAGGCATCCCAAAGCCTGCAACCGAGATGCCGTCCTCAGCCCTTCAGGCCCAACTCAGGAGCACAGTCCTGACAGCCACTTCCATACTCACCCACCACGTCCCAAGCAGACGCCACACTTGCCCAACCATGGGATCCCTGAATGCCCTGGGTCCTATCCCATGCCCAGATGCAAGCATATCTGGGCAGATCATAGCCAAGTCTACACCAGCCCATGGGCTGCAGTAGCTCCAGAAGCAAATCCCAAAGCCAAAACCTCCCAGGCGAGCAGCAGAAGCTGTGTGGGAACAGTTCACAAGCTCCACATGTCCCTACTGCTCCCAGCAAGGAAGGGCTGAGCCATGGCCAGGTTGGGGGGCGGCTGCACATCCCAAGCTTGGGGCAAAGGGCCTGGTCCCAGGCCGAGGAGCACACAGGTAGCTGCACTGGTCTCCACCACCCAGGAGGACATGGCCACCTTTGCCTGGAACCCATAATAAAACCAGGCCCTCATGCACGCACACACGCTCACAGTTTCTCAAAGATTGTTTAACCCAGCGGTTCTCAACCTATGGGTTGCAACCCCTTTGGGGGTTGAATGACCCTTTCACCAGGGTCACCTAAATACATCCTCCATATCAGATATTTACATTATGATTCATAACAGTAGAAAAATTAGTTATGAAGTAGCAACAAAAATAATTTTATGGATGGGGGTCACCACAACCTTAGGAACTGTACTAAAGGGTTGCAGCATTAGGAAGGTTGAGAACCACTGGTTTAACCTCACAAAGCCAACCCTTGAGATCACTCTGTGGTGATGAAGCCCACAGCTACAGAGGCAGAAGTTGCCTGCCTGCCCAGAGCTCTCCCCTAGCTGAGATGCCACCCTGTCCAGTGACAGAGACTCTTGTTACAAGGACCATTCCACCTGCATCTCTTCTCTTCAAAGTGGACAAGTTGACCTTGAGACCCCAGTTACCTTCACACCTTCGGTGGGATCCAAGGTGAGGCATGGGGGAGGGGGGTCACACATGCCCTAGGCTCTGCATCTCTGGACGCTGTCCTGGCCCCACCTCCCTGGCCCATAGCAGCCCAGCAGCACAAGCTCCTACTGAGTTCACATCGCTTAGACACAACATCAGACTGAAAGGGGAATCCCAAAGAGGACTATCTCCACTTTGCGATGGCAGCCACCATTTTAAGAAACAGACTCAGGAAAAGAGGCTACACCTCTGAAGGAGGGGCCTGTCGCTGGCTTACAGCAGGCTGGCGTGGGCAGCCCAGCTCCCATGCCGGGGCATGCAGGGCCATGCTCAGCCTCAAGCCACCTGCAGGTAGTGCCCTCACAGTCTGTCCTCACGTCTTCCTCAGCAACACCTTTTAGGCCTGTGTCAGACACGGAATGAGATGTCATCGAGCCAAGAAAGTTTTATTATTCCGTGACAGCTGATGCAAACAGTAAGAAAATAAATGATTATGCTTTCTCTCCCTAGTTACAGGACCAACTTCCAAAAACCTGAGAACAAGGACTGAAAGTGATAGGAAGGGCCTCCCCAGCCATGTTCAACAACACGCAGACTGAAGCTCATGTGCTGAGCGTGGACCACGGGCCAGGGTGGGTGCCCATAGCCCACTATGCATACCCTATGGCCTGTCCTCACCCCTCTTCTCATCTCTACTGGTGCTGCTCACTGAAGACCACCAGCCACCAAGCCCCTGGTCAGCAGCACCACCAGAGTGGCTGATGGGGCAAGGATAGCCAGAGGCAGGGCACGCCTGCCGTCTGCTCCGCCCCAGCTAGGCCTTCTCCACAAAGCACCCGTCAACACAAAGCACCCTCCGGCTGGCCATTCTGCTCCAGAGGGGACAAGATAGTACGGCAGACACATTTACGACTTCCTCAGAAAATGAGCTATCTCCCTGGACAGGTCCCAACCCTCACGCTCCACAGGCTTTGCTCTGATGCAGGAATCTAGATGGAGATATGGGCCAACGTGCTACACTTCCAGGGTGGGTCCCCAGATCCTGTTAAATATGTGGGGAGAAACAGCAGTGAGAAGAGCAGAAAACCCTGGCCGCTCTCTTGTGCTCACAATGGTCTGAGCCTGGCTGGCATGGACGGCCGTCCTCACAGCAACCACACGCCCTGCTGCTGCTCACGATGCATCCAAGACAGAGGGCCCGGAACACTAGGGCTGAGCCTGCTCCTGGTGCATCCACAGCCAGCTCTCTACTCCCAAGCCGTGGAAGCAGCGCTGCCCAGGCAGAGGTGTCCTCTCTAGCTGGCTCAGACTTAAGTGTTCTCACGACCTTTTCAGACATTTTGTAAATAATTTGGGGTGCCACTTCCTTAAAGGGATGTGGGTGGCAGCTGCTGGGACCTAGGTAGGGCTCTGAAATCTGTCTTCCTAGTAAAAGTTGTCCAGTGCAGTGCTGGTATAAAATTGTGTAATGACTCAGCTGTGGGCTCCCAAACCATGAGGAACCCTGACATGAGTCACCTCACTCGGGAGCCTCTGCTGGCTCCTTAATAAACAAGAAGAAATGAAGCACCTGCCTTCTCCAACGCAAAAGAACCTACTACAGTCCAGAAAAACAGTATCAAATCAGCGTACTAAAATTAACTCAAGGACTTACTATAATGAGGATATATTTATTCTTCATTTTTCCTAAGCAACAAGTATCAGATCCAGGTTGGCCTGGACACCTGTGTGAGGCTTGGCTGAGCACATGCACCAAATACCCATTTGGGCGCCCCTACATGCGGGCGTCCCTGTTGGCTGCAGTGGCACAAGGTTCTGGGTTCTAGAAACCATACAAAACCAGCTAGCTTTTCAATCCTTTCTCAGGAATCTAGAGGAAAAATGATCGCCAATCTTACAAAGATGCTTTGAAATATTCATTTACATTTCAAAGGAACTAAAAATAAAGTGTACTAGTAAATGTTTTTCTACTGAACATTCATTCAACTGCTGGTCCACAAAAATTAGAAAATTAAGGCCCCTCAATGAAAGCAGACACCACCTGACGTTTCCTTTTCCAGCACATCCACCACAGTCCAGAAAAACTCTGAAGAAGGCTGTAGACAGCTGAACTTTCAAAATCCACCTCCCAGCCAGACACGGCAATGCACCAGAAATCAAGGCACACGCACCTGGTTACTCATACACCGCCAAGGTGCCAGGCGCGCCACACAGGACCTGCTAACCAGGGCTGCCATGCGCCATTGGGAACTGCTCACCCAGAGGAAGGGATGTTGCCCGCCCCCCTTCATGGACCCTCTCTTAAACCCATCTACTTGCAGGCGGCTGCTGGTGCACCACCCACAAGAGAGGCACCCTGGCTTTACCTTGAAATTGCAGTCACAAAGGGAGTCAGCTCCTGCGGCTCGTAGGCACGTGCGAAGGCCCAGCACACGTAGCACGCGGCGTCCCTGACATTGGCACCCACGCTGCAGGCACCCCGCTTCTCCTCGTAGGTCAGTGCCTTCAGGATCACAGGGACAACTGGGCAGGAGACAGAGACTGTGAGAAGCAGCCACACGGGCGGCAACCCAGTGGCTCCGGCAGCCGCAGCAGCTCAGGCAGCCAATGCTTGGAGCAGAGCACAGCCATGGCACCAGACAAAGGGATGCAAGGTGTGCGGAGTCAACCCAAAGTCACCGTCAGTGTCACTGCCTTATCAGAAAATAAACTCAAATCAGGTGGAAAGATTTTTTTAGCAGTTCACCTGAAATTACACAAAGACACAAAAGTTCTTTCCATGCAGCACAAGTGGCTGCCAAGGACTCTGAAGAGGTTCGAGAGGTGCAGCACACCCAAGAGAGGGTGGCAGTGTCACAGGGCCCCCACCCACCAGGGCCCAGAGGACACCAGCCCTGAGGACTTAAGAGACAGATGAGCTCATGGCCTTCATGGACACGGGCCCAGCTCTGCCCGGGGCCGGGGGTGGCAGAGTAGATAAGGTAATGACGCCATGTGCTCCATCATCCAAAATATCTGCAAAATTCGGGTAAGTTGGTACATATGGATCATCCAGTTCCACTTGAAAGCGTGTAATTGCGGAAGCTGATGTTATACATGTGATTTCTGATGTAAAGATATGACACAATTTTAAAGCGTGTGGTGAGGGTATTGGAATGTTTAAAGTAGCTACGATTTCACTTTATCTGTTTATCCGGTTCATGCCGTGTATTTCAGGTACTTTGGAAGGATTTGCTTATTAAAGACATCTGCATTACTTAACAACAAAGTCTGACACACAGATTTAAACAATTAGGGGAAGTTAATCAATTTTATAAGTGAACCAAAAACTAATTTGAAAAAGCCTCTTAAAATGATAAAAGGGGGTTTGGCAGCCTGTGCTCAGTGGCCAGGATGCCAGCCACATACACTAGAGCTGGCAGGTTCAAACCCAACCCAGACCTGCCAAACAACAATGACAACTAAAACCAAAAAATAGCCAGGTATTGTGGTGGGCACCTGTAGTTCCAAGTACTTGAGAGACTGAGGCAAGAGAATCGCTTAAGCCCAGGAGTTAAAGATTCCTGTGAGCTGTAATGCCACAGCACTCTACCCAGGGCAAAAAAGTGAGACTCTGTCTCAAAAAAAAAAAAAAAAAAAAAGATAAAATGGGCTCGGTGCCCATAGCTCAGTGGTTAGGCTGCAGGCCACATACACCAAGGCTGGTTCAAACCCGGCCCCGGCCTGCTAAACAGTGACAACTACAACCAAAAAATAGCCGGGCATTGGGTTCCAGAAACCATACAAAACCAGCCAGCTTTTCAATTCTTCATCAAGAATCCAGAGGAAAAATGATTGCGAACTTCACGAAGCAGCGAGCGCCTCTAGTCCCGGCTACTTGGGAGGTTGAGGCAAAAGAATCGCTTAAGACCAAGAGTTTGAGGTTGGCGTGAGCTGTGATGCCACAGCACTCTACCAAGGGCAGCTCAGTAAGACTCTGTAGCCAAAAAAATAAATAAATAAAATAAAATAAATTAAAGGAAAATGTATGGCTCGGCACCTGTAGCTCAAGCCGCTACGGCACCAGCCACATACACCAGCACTGGCAGGTTTGAATCCAGCCCAAGCCCGCCAAACAACAATGATGGCTACAACTGAAAAATAGCTGGGCATTGTGGCAGGCGCCTATAGTCCCAGCTACTTAAGAGGCTGAGGCAAGAGAATCACTTAAGCCTAGTAGTTGTAGGTTGCTGTGAGCTGTGATGCCACTCTACCCAGGGCGACAGCTTGAGGCTCCAAAAAAAAAAAAGGAAAATGTAGTAGAAAAAAGCTAAAGAAAAAATTTATTTTGCAACTCAAAGGTAAAAATATTCATTTTTTTAAAAGTCACACACACTAAATGAAATGTTCTGAAATATTATGATAAAAAGTTCCAACTTACTGATTCAAAAAAGACAACTATGCTGCCATAAAGCATTATTAAACTTAAATGTGTGAAATACTTATTCAAGAAGGAAGGGGAACACATGTGTCCCCAGACCTGGGGCACTGCAGCCACTTTGGCAGAGCGAAGATTTGAGGCAACGAACAGGCCACAGACACAGCCCATACTCCTCAGGAAGTCAGCACCCGCTCCAGAGCACAGCCAAGGTCATGCCCTCCCATTAGCACACACCCCACAGTGTCCCAGCCACAGGTCACACACAGCAAGGGGCCTCCAGAGCAAAACCAGGACCAGCAGCTGACCTCCCACCCCCAGAACAGGCCCCTGCTGCAGAGAATATCATAGGACTCGTGCACACACCAGAGCTGGGCCATCCAAGCCAACTGGAAGGTGGGTGATCAACCACTGAGCAAAGAAAACAGAAGGCAGCTCAACAGGTGTCAGAGAGACAAGGGAGCACAGTGATCCTAAGGCTGCAGGAGCCCTGCCAGGTGCTGCCCGCCAGCACATAGCTTCTGCAACCTCATGCCCTCCCCCCTAACACGAGAATCCAGATATGGACACATGAGGTACAAATTATTCACACACACCACTGATAGCATACAAATTATCTTCCACAAAAAGGCATCTAGAACTCTTAGGAAAAAAAAAAAAAAGCAAGAAAGAAACTAGCCAGGTGTCATGGCGGGTGCCTGTAGTCCCAGCTACTCGGGAGGCTGAGACAGGAGGATTGCTTGAGCTCGTGAGCTCAGACTCCATGGCACTCTAGGCAGGACGACAGAGCACAATGCTGTCTCAAAACAAAAAAACCCACAAGAAACAATTGTAGATCTATAAATATTATGTATAAATTTACTCTCCAACTTTTTGCATCTAAGGATTTCTTTATTCTATATATATATATCAAGAAAAATGGACCTGATTCTGTACAATTTATATATGTGTGTTGATTAGTTTTACCACAACGTTTTTATTGATTGGTTTATAAAAACTACATAAATAAAACTTTCTCCAAATAAAGAACCCAAAGGCATTGTGCTACCAATTACATCCAGAGTGAGGCTCAGCGATGTGGGCACTTCCCTGTGCAGAGGCCGCCCACGCTCCACAGGGGAAGGGGGGGGGCAGGGCAGTCCCCACTTGCCTCCTGTCCTAGGACACCTCACTGGGTACGGGGGGGGGGGGGTTGCAGGGCAGTCCCCACATGCCTCCTGTCCTAGGACACCTCACTGGGTGTGCCACGGCTCACAGAGTGTCTCCACCATGCTGCTCCTGCCACGGCCCCGTCATCTGTGTGGGCACCTCAGGCCTCCTTACCCCTACCCCCAAGCTACTGCCACTCTCCCTTCTCTGATGCCCCAAGTCTCGTGCTCTCTCTGCCACAACCCCACCTGGTGGGCCCTGGTCCCCAAACCCCTCTTCCCACATGAGGACAGTGCTGGTAGCACCAGGAAACTTCACAAACAGGAGACCCTAAAGCTGACGAGCCTCCCCAGTCAGCAAGCCAGAGCTATGCTCCACAGTTTAGAGAGCACTCACCAGTCCTGCAAACATCAGTGTTCACCTTCTAACTCAAACAGAACAGCACCACAGGCTGCTGCAGACAAAAATCACTAAATCTGATAAGTGAATTTAAAATGATTACTTCAGCTCAAACTAAACCAAATCTGTAAACTTTAACAGGTCCTCAGTTGTTTCATCTGGAAACACACTGGTTTGCTTGGAATTGCTCCCAGCCTTCTAACACTGACTTCTTGTACCACCTTCAGTGCTAACAGGCAACCCATTTGTGGGCACAGATATCAGCACTGACAGGCTGTGGCTCTGTCAGGAGGGAGGTGGCCAAGTGCAGCATCACCGCCAGGCAGGTTCCCAAGAGGCACCTGACACCTGCCCAGACAGCTCTGGGTGCGACCACTCAGAGATTCCACAGCCTCAGGGAAATCTGGACACTAACTGCTGAGTCCCAATTTATTGGTCCACTAGACAAAATCAATTTCCAGACAGCTCTGAGTGACAGTGGTCACTCAGCCAGTTCTGCTCATGGAAACAGCTTGGTACCACCCTGAGCAGCTACCACGGCAGACAGACCTCCCACCCCCACACCCCTGGCCCAACCCTGGGAGAGAAACCTGGGTCTCTGTCCTCCAAAGGGCCACTGTATCAGCCAGTGGAGTGAGCCAACCATGGGAGGTGGGGGGACACATGCATCACTGACCCATGTCCATTAGTGGGCGTCCACCTCAACACACGGGGAGGCATTCTCACAATCTGGCCAGCACTTACTGCTGGGAGGTCTGCCTAGCCCACTTCCCTGTCATAAGGGAAAAACCCTTCACAAGAGGGCCACGGGCTGTGCTGGTGGGTAGTTGCCTGGCCTGAAGTCTCCCATATGCTGGGCTCCCTGTCTACAGTCTCCTGGTGCCACAGGCCAGGGGTCCTGTGCTAGTCCCCCACACAGTCCTCAGGTCTCCATCCAGCTCGGAAACTGCATGTGACCCTGTAACCCCCACAACCCACATGGTGCAAGTGAAGCTACAAGGCTGACAGAGCCTCTAAGGCTGTCCTCACAAGAAAGGGAAGGAGCCTGATTTGCACAAGGTAAAAGCTCAAAAGGAGACAGTGGGGACAGGCTTCTCTGGCAAGAATATGGAAAATGAGCCTTTGGGCTCTGATTCATCCCAGGGAGGGCTCAGATGCCTGGCCCCTCCTGGGCAGCCCCTCTGTGGCCGGGAGGTACAGGCTTCTGGCTGGACACCCGCAGAGCACCTCAGCAGCCACGGGGCACTTGGGCAATCACAGACTTGAAATAGCAACTCCTCTTTTGCTCTAAATTTCTATATAAAGTCATTATCAGAGATAAAAATTTTAAAAACAACTCTTTCCAGGTTCAGCAGGTTCAAAATAAGGAAACTATTCAACAGCTTTAAACAAAACCCTTTCTCATGGTTCCAACCATAGGCTACAGATGCATGTCAAATACACCAGCACCCCAGAGGGCTTCCTTTTGGCAACAGAGCCCAGTAGTGTAAGTCAGATGCCCTCCTCGGGAGACAGGGTGTCATCTGTCACCGCCAATCGCCTAAGGAAAAAGCCGCCTCCAGGTAGGAGAAACAGCTTAACCCTCCAGGTGCTGATCCCTGACCGCAGGGGCTGCTGCCTACACAGCCCTGGGCAGGAGGGCTACACAGCCCCGGACTTTCCCAGTGCACACAGAGATCATCTATCTGTGAGAAACCATTGTATGGGACATCATCTGGTAACTAATGCAATTTACCAATTTTAAAAGCCAACGTCCCTTTCAGGCATAAACTGGATTGTGTTGAATCTCTGTAGGTGTACCTGGTGCAAATTGCCCCTTGTTAGACTGTCTTGTTTTAAGCTGTCTGGTAAAGGAAGTAGGGACCCAAGTGCATGGAGGTGGCTGCTGCACTCAGACCAGAGGCCACCTGCCCACAGCCTGGCCAGGAAGGCACCAGCCTCCCCACAGTAGGCGTGGCCAGCACTGTGAGCTCCCAGCCCAACCGCCAGCACAAGCTGACACCATGTCGTCCTCAAAAATGCAGTCCAACTTGCTCAGAAAAATGCCCATGCTGGGCTGGCCATGGGGCAGGCAGGAGCGATGGTGGGCAGAGTATCTGCAGGCATCCAGGTCTCCAGCACACTCTAGAAAACTGGGCCTGCAGGTAGCAGCAGCTGGCCTGTGTCAATGGCACCTGAAACTGCACTCAGGAAGACACAGGTGGGCACAAGGCCTGTCCTGGGAGGGGAGGGCCCACAGACACCAAGGCCCCGACACACCTTGCTGCTTCCATGGTGCCCAAGGGAATGGGGTCCTGGCACCTGGCTAAGCTGCGGGGCCTGGCAGGGAGCCACCTGCCTGCTCTGCCTGCATTCCAGGCCCATGCTCTCAGCCATGGGTGTCCCCTGGCAAGCCCCAGGCCCACGTTCTCAGCCATGGGGGTCCCCTGGAAACCCCAGGCCCATGCTCTGCCCGCAGGAAAGGCACAGGTTGTGTTGGCCCAGAAAATCCTCCCACCCACCTTCCCTGTACACTGAGACCCCACTCTCACCCCACACAGCTGGGGGCCAAGGTTCCTCTGTCCAGGGCCAGATTGACCCTCAACATGTCCTGAGATCACCTGAGTTTCTGCCACGGGAGGCACAGCTCAGGTAGAGTGGAGACATTGTCACGACACACATCAGGCAACACAGAGGACGCAGAAGCAGGCCCTCCACCATCACCACACTCGGGATGCAGAGTTGCTGTGCCAGAACAGAGGACATCACTGTGGGAGACTGCATCCCAAGGTCACAGAGCCAAGTGCACGGCCTGCACAGGTGACAGTGTTGGGGACAGCCATCTCACCTCCACAGCAGGCTATATGTGCTGTGGACTAATCATTTAACAAAATCAAGACACCTGAAAAAGCAAGTAAAGTTTAAAAAGCACTGATACTGCACTCTCCTGAGCAGTGGGAGACCACACTCAGGGCTGAACAGCCAGGCACAAGCCCCGGGGGACAGGCACCTACAGGCCACGCTCTCCTCACTTGTAAGGTACCACCCAAAAACAGGCTACCACCATCGTCCAGCCCCACCCTGCAGAGGCTGTGTGTGACAAGCTCATTCTTGGGTTCAGCACTGAGGATGAGGCTGGACAAGGGACAGACAGCACTGAACCCAGGCTGCCGCCCCACCCCCTCCAGGAGCCCCTGTGCTACTTCTGGAGGAGGGGTCACTCTGAGCCTCCCCGCCCCGCGCTCCTCCCAGCTTAGGCCCCTCTAGTACCTGCTCTGTACATGGCAGGCACACAGTTACTCCAAGGTAAGAGATATTTCTCTTCCATCATCTTCCACAAACACACATCATTTGCGATGTTTTCTCTAATCTCTGTACCTCCTTGTAATTTTGTAATAATGTTTTAAAACTGCTTAAGTCTTTTCTCTCAGGAATATTTCCCTAACGTCTAACTAAAGCACAGTTGCCTCCCATGGCTGCCTGTTCCTGCACATAGAAAGGAGACACTATCCACCTGGGTGCCCCTCAACCCCCAACTCTCTGCACAGACTGGTCTCCAGCTCTGGGGGCAAACATTTCTCTTCCCCAGGTGAGCACCTGGCGTCCAGCCTCAGGCAAAGGTGCGAAGCACTTCCTCTGAGGACAAACCCAGTGCTGGGACACAGAGTGGACCCACAAAGACGACAGATCCAAGGTGAGCATGTCCTCACATCACTGGGCTCTGGAAAGTAACGTAAGGAAATCAAAGTCCAGTCTCCACACCCATGATTTTACCACATTACCAAGACTTGCAAGAAATGTCAGCAGTGGGCAGCTACTTTCCATCCAGATCACACCCCTAGCACACAGCCAAGTCACACCTAGCCCAGGAACAAGGGGACCCTGTCGCCACACTTACTGAACATAGGCCCCAAGCCTAGGGTGGCCACCTGGACTTTGTAAGCTCCACAGGAACCTGATTTCCTGGCCAGTGTGTGTGTGTGATAGGGTCCACGCGTGCTCCCTGCAGCTCAGCTAGCTCACTGCTGGGAATCAGCTCCTCGGCTAGAAGGAGGTGGCAGCACACCACCTATTTGGCTGTGCCAAACTCAGGTGAACTGCCCACTAAAAGCAATCTTCAGATGCCATAACCTTCCACCCCATACTCAGTTTTTAATTTTTTTCAACATTAAAAACCCATACTTTGAAGGGTTTTCCTCTAAGATTTCTACTCTCTATGGATCTCTTCAGCCCTGCACATTTCATCCTCCCAACACGGCCTCACCATCTCCCTCTTGTGCTGCCAAGCTGCTTCCTGGTCCTAGCCTTTCTACAAAAGCCCTGCTCTATAGGCAAACACCATGCAGTCTCCTTTGTATAAAAACCAGCAAATATAAAAAAATGAGAGAAATGAGTATAAACTCAGACCAGAGTAAAAGTCAAGACATTTGAGTTTTGAAAAGAACTATCTTCCTCTTAATCATTTTAAGCATTCTGTTAGGCTAGGTATAGTTTAATCCCAGCACTCCGGGAGGCTGAGGCGGGTGGATTGCCTAAGCTCAGGAATAGGAGACCAGCCTGAGCAAGAGTAAAACCCCATCTCAAAAAAAAAAAAAAAAAAAAAAAAACTAGCCAGAGTTGTAGAGGGCACCTGTAGTCTCAGCTACCAGGGAGGCTGAAGCAAGAGAATAACTTTGAGCCTAAGAGTTTGAGGTGTTGTGATCATAGCTCACACCAAGAATGACAAAGTGAGACTCTATCTCAAAAAATAGTAACAATAATAAGGGCCGGGTGCAGTGGCTCACCCCTGTAATCCCAACCCTCTGGGAGGCTGAAGTGGGTGGACTGCCTAAGCTCAGAAGTTCAAGACCAAACGGAGCAAAAGCAAGATCACGTCTCTAAAAAAATAGCTGGGCCTTGTGGCGGGCACCTGTAGTCCCAGCTACTTGGGAGGCTGGGGCGAGAGAATTGCTTAAGCCCAGGAGTTTGAGGTTGCTGTGAGCTACGATGAAACAGCACTCTACCCCAGGGTGAGTGAGACTCTGTCTAAAATAAATAAATAAATTAATTAATTAATTAATTAATTCTATTAATGTGACCTTACCTTGGCTTGGCGCCCATAGCACAGTAGCTATGGTGCCAGCCACATATACCAAACATGGTGAGTTCGAGCCTGGCCCAGGCCAGCTAACCAACAATGACAACCGCAACAAGAAAATAGCCAGGCAAGAGAATCACGTAAGCCCCAGAGTTGGAGGTTGCTGTGAGCTGTGACACCACAGCAATCTACCAAGAGTAACATAATGAGACTCTGTATCAAAAAAAAAAAAAAAAAAAAAGTGACCTAACTTTCTAAAATAATAGGAAATAATCATTATTTGAAAATTCCTTCTTAAAATCTCCACACCTGGGCAGTTGCTGTGGCTCAGTGAGTAGGGCACTGGGGGCGGGTTCGAACCTGGCCCTGGCCAAACTGCAACACACACACACAAAAAAGCTGGGCGTTATGACGGGCGCCTGTAGTCCCAGCTACTCGAGAGGCTGAGGCAAGAGAACTGCCTAAGCCCAAGAGCTGGAGGTTGCTGTGAGCTGTGATGCCACAGCACTCTACTAAAGGCGATAAAGTGAGACTTTGTCTCAAAAAAAAAATCCCCACACTTTAGCCATCACATACCCACTGGCTCGCTCCTTAGAAGAGAGAAGCAAACAGCCACGTGTTTGCAGAGTGGCATCAACACAGCTGACTGAGATGTGACTCCCACATCTTTGGAGAAAAATTTGTCAAAATAGGTCTTTAAATTCACAGAGTTGTAGCTGCAGCATCTATGTGCCAACAAAGGTTGGCCAGGGTGACAGGCAGAGAGGCACAGCCCAACACACTCTGTGGTGGCAGCAGGCATGTGGCCCTGCTATCGGCCAGGGTGGGTGCCACCATGTGCCATCATGTGCCACCATCTGGCCCATACACCCCAACTGAAAGGGCTCGCACAACCTGGCAGGACCTGAAACAGATCCAACCACCGACTCAGTGCCATGCCGCACAGCTGTCAGCTACCCCACAACTCCTTGTGTGGCCATGGTTTTATTAACATTAAATAAGATGACACCTACAGCACCTTGGGAGAACTGTCACATATGAAAGATTCATGTGCACACGACCACTCCTTAAGGGCCTGTCCCTCCTACATCCCTGGGATGGGACATGCTTCTCATGACAGCCCAGACACGAGCACCAGGGCAATACAAGGCACTAAGTGTGAGCTGACGCCCTTCCAAAGAGACCAGCAGCATCACAGAAGCCATGCAGACACGGCATGGAAGGCCCCACCCATGATGACAAAATCACTCCAGCACCTTCCCTGTGTCAGCAGCTTGAGTTTTGTGTGAGAACTCTCTTTCTAAGCAATCCCAAGTAAATGTTCTTTGTGAATCAAATGTCCCATCTCTGTCCCCATGAACTGCTACCATGGGGTTAAAAGCCGGCCACTTCCTGTCCCTCTGCCACTGCTGAAGGCCACCAAAGAGAGAGGATGTGAGCAGCGTGGCTCACCACAGTGCAGGGGTGAAGGGCCCTCCCTGAAGCCAGGGTGCAGGCCGTGCCCACAGCTAATGACAGAGTGGCCCAAGCACAACAACTTGAAAGAAGCAAAAACAAGCCTTTAGGAGAATTAAAGGCTTAACCAGGAAGTCAGGGGCCAGTTCTGCTACTGACTCACAGCCGTGGACTCCTGGCCCAGTGCCAGGTCTCCACTGGCCCATGGTACATCAAGAGCACATGAGTTTCAAAACCAGCCTCTGGCCCACAGCACCCACAGCTCCTCGGTCGGAGCTGACAGCCGAAGGCACATGGGGTGCAAGCAGGAAAAAGGAAGCTGAGGTCAGATGCCGGCGGGGGACGGCATGGTGGAGGTGAGGTGTCGTCAGTGCACAGCTAATGATAGCCTGTCCGGGTCTCTAACCGAGTCATCACAAGAGTTTTCTTTTCCAAACTTACCGTGCACTGATGACCCTCCTGGGCCGCTGCGCGGACAGGTCATTCCATAGAAACACCCTTCAGTGGGTCTGGACAGTGGGTTATGGCCTGGCATTCAAGACCCACCGCCCACTCCTAACGTCCTCATCTGCCTAGTGCTGGACTCTAGTCTCCATCGTTTGTGTGCGCCAGGGGCTTTCACTTATACTCTACACCGCGCTTAAACCACAAAGCAACTCCCACAGCCTTGAAATTACAGTCCATGTATCTGCTCACGGGACACAACACTCTTGCTTTCCCTGGAAACCAGTGAGTTCTCACAGGAGGATGTGGATGTGACCAACTCCTCTGGGACACAGCAGACACCGTAAAGCAGGAGATGCAGCCGCAGCCTGAGCCCCACAGCCCTGAGGCCCGAGGCCCCATGCAGGTGCCTGCAGCAGAAAGCAGCACCAGCGGCTCCTTCTCTCCACACTGCAAAGTCCCAGCAAGTCCATGCAAGCCAACTCTATGCCAGTCCCTCCAGCCCCACAGAGGCCCCAAGAAAGCCACAGCCTGCCCACACCAACCAGTGCTACACACACTGAGCAGCTTTCTCAGAGACAGGAGGGTCAGGAAGAATAAAAACAAAAACAAAGAACACATAGTAATCTCAGCCCCGGTACCAGAGAGCACTGCCCGAATGCTGAGCTGTGTCCACAGGGCACCTGTAGCAGGCCAGGCAGACACCAAGAGGGGAGGATGCGACTGAGGTCCCTGCACAGGAAGCTGCAGGCAGCCGACCGGACCAGTGCAGGAGAGCCACGGAAGCTGTAGGAGTAAGCTTAGTAGATGAAGGAGTAACAAAAGGCTTTTCATTGAAAGATTCACAAAAGTATTTTTTCATTTACTAAAATAAGTGTCATTGAAGTGTCTGAAGTAATAAAAAACCATGTGGAAAGACATCACCCTCTGAGCACACTATAGTCACACGTAATATGCCACTGCACCTTCACAACGTCACATCTTAGTTTTGACACAGGCAGCTAGGCTCAGTGGCTAGGGCACCAGCCACACACACCTGAGCTGGTAGGTTCGAATCCAGCCCAGGCCTGCCAAACAACAATGATAACTACCACCAAAAAATAGCCGGGCGTTGTGGTGGGCGCCTGTAGTCCCAGCTACTCAGGAGGCTAAGGCAAGAGAATCACTTAAGCCCAGTGTGAGGCTGCTGTGAACTGTTGATTCCAGGGCACTCTACCCAGGGTGACAGCTTGAGACTCTGTTCCAAAAAAAAAAAATTTTTAAGTAACAAAGATAAAATCATGTGACACCAACAGAAAGGCTTAACCAGACTCCTACAGGTAGGTATTAAGTGCAAGTTCTGTAATTTTAAACATATGCCACCTTAATGCAATTTCCTGTCATTAAATAGATTCTTTCATACAGAATCTCAATTCCAATTGTAAAAGTACCAAATATTTCAACTAAAAAAATTAGAGACACCCTCTAAAGATCCATACATATGTGTGTGTACACATCCTGCACACTCACATACCCCAAAAATTGCACATTTAAAGAAAAGAGAATTAAAACGATGGTGAAATGTTTACATTAAAAATAATACCACAGGCCAGGCATGGTGGCTCATGGCTCTAATCTGGGAGGCCAAGGCAGGTAGATAGCCTGAGCTCACCTCAAGACCAGTCTGAGCCAGAGTGATATTACGTCTCTAAAAATAGCCAGGTGTTGTGGCAGGCACCTGCAGTCCCAGCTACTCAGGAGGCTGAGGCAAGACAATCGCTTGAGCTCAGGAGTTTGAGGTTGCTGTGAGCTGTGACGTCACGACACTCTGCTGAGGGTTACTGAGACTCTGTCACAAAAAAAAAAAAAAAAAAAAAAGTAATAAAAACAATAACAGACATCAAGAAGATAAAAAGACAACCCATAGAATGGGAGAAAATATTTGCAAATCATCTGATAAAGGTCTAGTACCCAAAATACATGAAGAACTTTTGCAATTCAACAAAAGGACAAACAATGCAATTTTAAAATGGGCAGAGGACTTGAAACAGTTCTTCAAAGAAATATACAAATAGCCAAAAGCACTAAAGATGCTCAATGTCATTAGTCATTAAGGGAAAATGTAAATCAAAACCACAGTGAGGCGGCGCCTGTGGCTCAAAGGGGTAGGGCGCCGGCCCCATATGCTGGAGGTGGCGGGTTCAAACCCAGCCCTGGCCAAAAACCGCAAAAAAAAAAAAAAGAAAACCACAGTGAGATACCACTGCACACCCACCAGGTTGGTTATAATTTTAAAAAGAAGAAAACAACAGGTTTAAAAGCCTCAAAAACAGAGAGAAGTGACAGCCATGCAGCACTGGGCCCAGCACAGCAAAGGCCTGAACTGCTGGCTTCCCCACACTCAACAGGCACTTTTACATTCTGGGAACTTCCACCCTGATTAGCACACACTCTTCCATCAGGGAGGGCCTTGCAATTCATCGACAAATTTCTCTGCTGCTTTAGGATGAGCAGAGGATTTATCATCACAAGTCTTTAAAAATTTAATGCCATGTCTGTCCTAAATGCCTACAGCCAGCCTGCTCAATGTCCAGCAATGCCCTTCAGCTTTCAGCTCCTGGTAACAGAACCTGCTCAGTCCAGGGTTGGCACAGCAGGACATGGCATGTGTCCACTGAGAGGCCAGCAGATCTGTCTCTTTGAGCTTTGTGCAATGTTTTTCTACTTTCTGTTAACATTCATTCATCCCTTCAGCAGAGAACTCCAACCCCCTTCTGTTTACCTGGGTCACACGTGGTCATCCCAGCACTACACTCTTCTGCAAGATGCTCCCGCTTACACCGCTGCCCAGCTGCCCCACAGCTAGACTCCTGTGCTATAGAGGAACATAAATGCTTCCTCTTTTTCTTGTCACTGTTACCTACAGAGAAAACCATAGCCCTTTTCAACATTTTCAACAATATTTTTGCACCACAGAGCACAGAATAAGTGGAAAAACATAGTGAGTAGTACACGCAGGTCTGCAATCCAGCACTAACATGCCCAGCCCACGTGCCCACGTGGCAGCCTCTGGGGGGCACCTGGGTCAGGGAGGCCTATGCTTGGGAAAGACGCATTGCAGCTGAAGGAGCTGGGAGGCCTTTGCTCCTTCAGAGGTGCTGAATGAACTGTTATCCTGGGCCTACATTTTGACTATGACCCATCACAAGGTCAGATCCGGGGTTTTCACTTGTGGCATCTACACTCAAAAAAGTTTCAGGTCTTTGTGAGGAAAGCATGGTGGCTCATACCTATAATCCTAGCACTCTGGGAGGCTGAGGCAGGTGGATTGCCTGAGTTCACAGACCAGCCTGAGTTAGAGCAAGACTCCATCTCTAAAAATAGCCAGGCATTGTGGTGGACACCTATAGTCCCAGATACTTGGGAGACTGAGGCAAGATAATAACTTGAGCCCAAGAGTTTGAGGTTGCTGTGAGCTGTGATATCACAGCACTCTACCAGAGGCCACAAGTGAGATTCTGTCTCAAATTAAAAAAAAAAAAAAAAGTTTCAGGTCTTGGATTTTCAAGTTAGAGGTATTCAACCTGTATAAAAACTCAAGCGGGAAGTGATGAAGGGGTGAGTGTGCTGTGTGCTGATTAGAAGACAGGCTAAGAAACTGTGACTTTAAACATCACAGTACAAGCCTAAAGAACACCACTAAAGAAGAAACAGAAGCAGCAGAATATCCAATTCCCAAACCGACAGAGGAAGAAGACATGGGATGGGACGAGGGTGAGACTAGGGGACACAATGGTAACCACAATTTTTTAGAAGGCAAGAAAGATGCTTTTTTTAAAAAGAATAGAAAAGATGATTGATTCAAACAGTAAGGCAGGAGGCCCAAACCCAAACATGCCAGTACTTAGATTGAATGTAAATGAACTAAATTCACCAGATTAAAATCAGAGAGTAGGTTTTTTGGGGTTTTTTTTTTTTTGAGACAGAGTCTCACTATGTGGCCCTGGATAGACTACTGTGGTATCACAGCTCACAGCAACCTCAAATTCTTAGGCTTAAGTGATTCTCTTGCCTCAGCCTCCCAAGTAGCTGGGACTATAGGCACCCGCCACAACACCTTGTTATTTTTTGGTTGCAGTTGTCATTGCTGTTTAACAGGCCCAGACTGGGTTTGAACCTGCCAGCCTTAGTGCATGTGGCCAGTGCCCTACACACTAAGCTACAGGCACCACCCAGAGAGTAGGTTATTTTACTTAACATGCATCTAAAACGTTAAGAACCTAGCACTAGGGGAGGTCAAGGCTCAGAAGTTCAAGACCAGCCTGAGCAGGAGCAAGACCCCATCTCTAATAAAACTAGCTGGGCATGTGGCAGGCACCTGTAATCCCAACTACTCAGGAGACTAAGGCAAGAGAATCACTTGAGACCAGGAGTTTGAGGTTGCTGTGAGCTGTGACACTACAGTACTCTGCCAAGGGCAAGAGAGTAAGACTCTGTCAAAAAAGGAAAAGAACAGGAAGGGAAAGGAAAAGGAAGAAAGAGAAAATTTAAGAATGAAAAAAGTTAAAAGGATAGAAAAAGGCATACTGAGAAACGCTAACCAAAGGATGGCCGGTGGCTGTGTCACCATCAGACAAAAGGAGCCTTGATCCACCAGACCCCTTTCTGCTTCCTAAGGCAGGTACACCATCACAAAGGTGATACAGTGTATTACATGCCAAACGCTGTTTCAAAATCTTGATATATATTAATTCCTTAAACTTCAAAACAGCCCCATGTTCCATTCCCAGGTGTATACATAAGAGAACTGAAGACTTGACCTACACAGAATGCTGTACATCACCACCATTTATGGCAGCTTTATCCATCAACATGTCTATTAACTGATAAAACAGAGAAACAGAATGTGGTCTGCTGATAAGCCGTGGACCGACTGTGTCCCCCCAGATTCACGTGGAGCCTGAACTCCCAGAACTCAGGATGTGCTGCATTTGGAGATGACGCCTTTGCAGAGCTATTTAGAGTGACATGAGCCTCACGGGGTGCCCTGATCTGATCTGACAGCACCAGTGACCTCATAAGAGCAAGACACACAGACGGACACACACGAGACGCGACATGTAGACACAGCAAGGAAGCCTCAGGAGCAGCTGAGCCTGCAGCACCTTGGTCCTAGTCTCAACCACTGCTACTGCGATGCTCCCTGCTTCCTTTCTACTCCTGCCTGTAGTTTGAGACCTTCTTTTTGCTCACAAACTCTGAAGGAATAGTCAACGGACGACTTATATGGCTCCGCAGTCACCGCTGTACACACCACAGTTGTCTTTGTGGGGTTTTTTTTACACCATCTTAAAAATATAAAAACTGTTTTTGGCTCCAAAACTTCACAAAGGAGGCCAAGTTCAGATGGGGACAGCAGGCTTAATTTTACACTCCTGCTTAAGACTTTAAGTTTCCAGTGAAGCAGCCATTAGCTGTATCCCAAAGTTTTAGATATGAATGATTGTTGCTGTTTTTATTTATTTTTTTCTTTGAGACAGAGTCTCATTTTGCTACCCTTGATCGAGTGCCAGAGCATCATAACTCATAGCAACCTCAAACTCTCAGGCTTAAGCGATTCTCTTGCCTCGGCCTCCCAAGTACCTAGAACTACAGGCACCCACCACAATGCCCAGCTATTTTTTTAGAGATGAGGTTTCAGTCTAGCTCAGGCTGGTCTTGAACTCCTGAGCTCAGGCAATCCATGCTTTTATTTTTTAATTTTAATTTTATTTTATTTAGAGACAGAGTCTTGCTCTGTTGCCCTGGGTACAGTGCCCTGGCGTCACAGCTCACAGCAACCTCAAACTCCCAGACTCAAGTGATCCTTTTGCTTTACCCTCTCGAGTAACTGGGACTACAGGTGCCACCACAACGCTCGGCTATTTTTCGTAGACACAGGGTCTCGCTCTTGCTCAAGCTGGTCTCGAACTCCTGAGCTCAAGCAGTTCACCCGCTTCAGCCTCTCAGAGTGCTGGGATTACAGGTGTGAGCCACCGTGCCCAGCCTACACTACAGACTTTTTCTAATCGAGTAATCAACATTTAAGACAGGTGTTTTGGGCGGCACCTGTGGCTCAAAGGAGTAGGGCGCCAACCCCATATACCTGAGGTGGAGATCTGGGGTCCCCTGCCCACCTCTGTCTGCTTTTGTCTGTGCTGTTACATTTTTCATTGATGTTATTCATAGCATGAAGGAGGGCAAAGAGAATCTGAAACCTGGCACCAGCCAAAAACTGCAAAAAAAAAAAAAAAAAAAGTGCTTTGAGCTCTCAGGAGGGTAGTAAGCTTGTCCACTTATCTCTGTAGCACTATTACTTTTTTGCTTTTCATGGTCTTAAGCAGTAAGACCCACAAGTGCCAGCCCAAGTGGCCAGTCAGGCCTCACCGACACTCCAGGGCAGTGTGGCCTCACAGCCAGTGTCACGATTTGCTCCTCCAGACTCTGCACATCCCTGTCCTAGAAGCAGGGAAGGCGTCCTGGCAGAAGGTTCCCCATAGGATAAGGTAGCACAACACAAAGCCCCATAACACTGTGGCACGAGGAACCCCCAGCTTCTAGGCCAGCCCCTCCCTGCCTCTGGGGTCACTGTGAGGGGTCATGATCTGCCCAGGGCCTTAGAACAATGCCTGCCTCAGAGCCATGTGCTTAAGGAAGCGACCTGAGCTAACAGAACCACCTAAAAAGACTGTCTACAGAGCAAGTTTAGAACGTTAAAGATATGAAGAGGAAGGAAACCCATAGCAAAGGGAAACCAATGCCTGGAAGTAAACATTAAAGAGGTACTCACTGCAGTAGGAGGCAACGTGATGGAGCCAGGACACAGCAGGACGAGCAGGAGCCACAAGAGTCACCACACCAGACACGGGGGGCCCAACAGGACTGGCAAGATCTGGGGTCCCCCCAGATCAGAAAAATGCTGTTACATTTTTCATTCATGTTATTCGTAGCATGAAGGAGGGCAAAGGGAATCTGAAAGTTAACTTTTTAGGTGCTTTTGTCCACGTTTTAGTAAATGACTTATATACTAACACATACATGTGAAAGCAAACTCACCACAAAGAGCTGCTCCCAGAGAGCCAGACAGCCAGAGTCAAGGCCAAGAACAGGAAGAGAGAGCAGTGGGCAACTGGGGGACCCTCAGACTTGGTCAAGTTCACAGCCCTGAACTGCCTCTACCAATCAAGACAAAATAAGCCTTAGCTCAGAGTGTCCAGTTTCCCTTCGGACACAGAAGCTGCCAATCAACTCCCGCAGGGGGGGGGGGAGGAAAGTGGGGAGGACCCGGGCTCCAGTTTAAACAAATGGACAACAAGCACCACTCTGACTGCTCACTTTGCATGTTCCTTGATGGCGCAGTAGGGCAGAGTGGGGCAGGCTGTGAGAGGGTTCCCCAGGGCACCCTCAGGTGCAGGCCAGGGAAGGCCAAAGGCTGCTGGACCAGGCCTCAGGTATCAGGTATCAGGAGGCAGAGGCCGAGGGGCCAAGGGATCGTGTGTGGCATAAAAGCTACCTAAAGGGCACACCCAGAAGCTGCAGCCCTCCCACCAGGGCCCAGGCCCAGGCACCGTCCAGCCCTGCAGGGCTTTGCTCCAGCCTGCAGCCCAGACCTTTCCCCTCCCAGAAGCTGCAGCCCCCCGCCAGGCCCAAGGCCAGGCACTATCCAGCCCTGCAGGGCTTTGCTCCGGCCTGCAACCCAGACCCTTTCCCTCCCAGAAGCTGCAGCCCCCCACTAGGCCCAAGGCCAGGCACTATCCAGCCCTGCAGGACTCTGCTCCCACCTGCAGCCCAGCCCCCCACCCCCCACTCTTGAGGTTTAGTTAGGGTTAGAGAGAAAGAGAGGGGCTGTTGCCCCACTGTTACCCCTCAAAAAAAATAAATCTCCTCCATTTTTGTTCACAAAAATGCAAATGGTGGGCCAGGCACAGTGGCTCACGCCTGTAATCCCAACACTCTAGGAGGCTGAGGTAGGTGGATTGCTTGAGCTCAGGAATTCAAGACCAGCCTGAGCAAGAGCAAGACCCCATCTCAAAAACAAACAAACAAAACAAAACAAAAAAAGCCAGGCGATGTGGTGGGCGCCTGTAGTCCCAGCTACATGGGAGGCAAGAGAATTGCTTAAGCCCAAGAGTTTGTGGTTGCTGTGACACCACAGCACTCAACCAAGGGCAAAAAAGTGCAAATGGTGGCATCATTGGAATAATGAACAAATTAAATTTCAAGTAATGGCATCATGCCCCTCAGCCTTCAAGTTACCAATAAAGTCCTCCACCTGTTCGTCCAAGGAGAAGCAGCATCCAGCAGGACACGCTCCCCTAACGGCCTCGCACAGCTCCAACCTAACTCACTACAATGGCCAGGTCAGCTCCACCTCTGAGTCTGCATTAAGAAGAAGCCTGATGCACAGCACAGCCCACAAGCATTCCCAGGTGCTCTCAGATGAGACACCAAAGGGCATCCACTGCCAGAAGGATGGCGCAGTAGGGCAGAGTGGGGCAGGCTGTGAGAGGGTTCCCCAGGGCACCCTCAGGTGCAGGCCAGGGAAGGCCAAAGGCTGCTGGACCAGGCCTCAGACCAGGACACAGCAGGCAGAGCAGGCAACTGTGCCCTGTCCCATTAGCATGGCCTCTAAGACCTGCCCGCAGAGGCTCCACGACAGGACCAGCCAGTGGCACCTGGGCACTCTAAGGGCAGGGGCTAAGCTCCTAAGAGGATGGCTAAGAGGCTTGTGAGGCACAGTCTGAAAGTCTGGGAACTCTCTGGACCCAGTGGGACTCCTGCAGGAACAAGCCTAGGTCTAAGTGTGCAGCAGCAGAGGGCAGCAGGGATGAGGGTCCTGGAGAGGGAGAAAGGCCAGAGCAGAGTAAGGACAGGAGTGGGAGGCAAGAGAGAGGCCTTCAGGGCTGGGGTTCTGGAAAAAGCACCTTTCCCTGTGCTCTCGCTACAGGGACAACCAAGAAACCCCAGGAATAGGCTTCTCAGTGGCAAGGATAAAAGATAAAAGCTATTGTGTATTTACCTATAATAAACATGACCCCCTTTCCCTACCACCCCTATGCAGCGACCACCAAAGGCTGGGTCTCCATAGCTCAGCCACAGCCCCAGGGTGCAGGGGGATGCAAGAAGCCAGCCTCCTACCCACCACCCCCACGTAAAGAAGCCATCCCAGAACAGCGGAGCTGGGCATCCTGGGCCCAGAGGTAGATGGGGGTCAGTACCAGGGAAGGCCCAAAGCAGGCTGAGGGCCCTAAGGGCTGCTATAGGTGCCCCCATGCCTACCCCTCGGAGGCATCTCCCTCCTCTTACATGCCCTAAGGGCTGCTGTAGGTGCCCCCATGCCTACCCCTCGGCGGCATCTCCTCTGCCTCTGGCCCTCCAGCTGGGCTCCTCGGCCATGATCTCTGTGTATTGGACTCTGCAGCCACCCCCATTATGCATCCTAAGATTTGAGCTTGGTAACATCTTTCCCTTTGTAAGGCATAAGCTACAAGGTCAAAGAGGACAGGGACAGCAGCAACTGGCACTCTCTGGGCTGACGTACATAGACCATCACCAAAAGCCTCAGACCCAAGGAGAGCCAGCCCGCCCAGACCCATGAAACAGAATCCCTAAAAAGCTCAAGATCTGCAGGCCAGAGAACATTGGGTTGGCCCTAAAGCAAGCCGGGCCCAGCCCCTACCCTGACTAACAGAGTGTCCCAGCTCAGCAAGACAGAGGGACTGGCAGGCAGCCCACAGCCCACCCACAGCAAAAGCAGAGTGCGGCTCACACACCTTAGCCCCAGCTGCTGGGGAAGCTAACACAGGAGGATCAATTGAGCCCAGGAGTACAAGTCCAGTCTTAAAAAAAAAACGAAATGCAGGGAGGACACATATCCTCGCACCCCACCAAAAATTAAAACTATCACTAAAATCCTTAGAGAAACAAGAAAAGCCATACCAACTACTACAGAAGAGTAAGATACTTAAAAGGAATAGGCTGGTGTGGTGGTTCACACCTATAATCACAAGCACTTGAGGAAGCCAAGGTTGGGAGGATGACCTGAGGATAGAAATTCAAGACCAGCTTGAGTGACATAGCAAGACCCTATATCTACACAAAACAAAATAATCAGCCAGGTGTGGTAGCACCTGTAGTCCCAGCTACTCGGGAGGCCAAGGCAGGAGAATGTTTAAGCCCAGGTATTCAACCTCAACCTGCAGTGAGCTGTGACAACACCACTGCACTCCAGCCTGGCAACGGAGCAAGACCTGGTCTCAGAAGTAAATAAATAAAAATTCAGAAGGTACACTCAGGGACAGAACTCTTGAAAGCCAAAAAGTTGTAATGGTAGAAATGAAATGCTTAAGAGAAATGTTAGAAGACAAATCTAAGGAAACTAAGAGTTCTACGGGCACAGGAAAGACCCTACAGCTCAGAATCTGCACTATACAGATTCAGGAGTCTCTGTTCACACAAGATTCTGGACAAGGCAGAAGTATTTTGGGGAAAACAGACTGACAGTGCTCCAGCCCGGGAAGGGAGGGGCAGGAGCACTCTGATGGGTCTTCCAGGTGACATTTGTCCTCTGTGTCTTGTTGGGAAGACATTTGCCAGAACTCACTGAGTGGTGCACCTAAGATCTGTGCCCTTCCCTGAATGTAAATGTTACTTTTAAAACAAGAATCTAGGCCTACGGAAGTGTTTAGGGTAAAGTGCACTGATGACAGGAACTGATGTGAAATGCAGAAAAATGAACATGATGGATTGAACGGAAAAAAAGGAAGGGAAGGAGATGTGGGTGACTGCGTGTTAATCTTACAACCCAGGTAGGTGTTGGGATGAGTTCACTGCAGTATTCTTATAACTCATCTGTTTGCAAACTTTCTTATTAAATATCAAGAGAAAAAGAATCAGAAATCAGAATGGCATAAGCTTTTCAACAGCAGTATGGAAGCTGGAGGCAACAAACAGCACTCAGAAGCATGAAAGTAAATGATTTCTGCCTGGAATTCTATACTAGCCAAAATACCAATCAGGAAAAGGGTAGAAGAGACAGTTTCAATTGATGGAAGTCTCCCCAGATCTGTCTCTCTTCCACCCTCTCTTAGGCACCTGTAGAAGGGACATACTCCATCCCAACCCGAGGTAAAGGGCTGACGAGAGAGAAGACGGCCCAGAAAGCAGGGCTTCCAGCGCTGAGAGCTCTGTACCAGGCAGGCAGGAGTGGGGACAGGGGCGCACAAAGTGCTACACTCTCCCATTCCATAAAAGGACATCAACACAGACTTTACCTAACAAATGCAAAAGATGTGACCTAATCATCTGTACCCTTATACTACTCTGACATTTTTTTAAAAAGAGCAAAAGACGACACCTATAACTGGCAGTGAGGGAGGGTGGGGGGGGCACAGAGCCAGCAGCAGATTGTTATTATTCGGAATCAAGGCAGTAAATGCCAGATTACTAGCCAAGAAAAGGTCAAAGTGGTGCCCTGCAAAGGACACAGCACAGACACCTGCTGCCCCCAGCAAGGGACAGCCTGCTGGCCCAGCCCCCAGAGTCAGGTCCCAGCCTGGCCTTGCAGAGGCTCCACCTCTCACCTCACCCTCCCAGAGTCCAGGGCCATCACAGCTGCCTAGCCTCAGGAAGCCTCCCAAGTGACATCTGGCCGGTGAGTGGAGAAGTCAGTTGCCAGCTTAATACCACTGAGTGGCTGACTCCAGTCGGTGCCCGTGGAATAGACTGCCCAGACACCCAGTCCACAAGATCATGAGACACACACTAAGCAAGCAGTGGCTGCTCCAAGCCACTAAGTTCAAGGAGGTTTGTTCTCCAGCAAAAGATAAGAGGAACAGCAGGGAACTGTTTATTATGACAAGACTTATAGACCTGTTTTTCACTCTTTAAAATATATGCATGTCCTGAAGGACCAAAGCGGAAGGAGAGCTTGAGCTCAGAAATTGGAGAACAGCTTGAGCAATACAGCGAGACCCCATCTCTACTAAAAATAGAAAAACTATGCCAAGTGCAGTGGCTCACGCCTGTAATCCTAGCACTCTGGGAGGCCAAGGCTGGTGAATCACCTAAGCTCAGGAGTTCAAGACAAGCTGAGCCAGAGCGAGACCCCATCTCTAAAAATAGCTGGGCGTTGTGGCAGGTGGCTGCAGTCCCATCTACGTGGGAGGCTGAGGCAAGAGAATCGCTTAAGCCCAAGAGTTTGAGGTTGCTGTGAGCTATGATGCCACAGCACTCTACTGAGGGTGACAAAATGAGACTCTGCCTCAAAGTAAATAAATAAATAGAAACAGAAAAACTAACCAGGCATGGAGGGCGCCTGTAGTCCTAACTACTCCTGAGGCTGAGGCAGGAGGATCACTTGAGCCCCGTAGTTTGAGGCTACAGTATAGGCTGTGACCATGCCATAGCATTCCAGCCTGGGTAACAGAATGAGACCCTGTCTCTATTTAAAAAAAAAAAAAAAAATTGAAATAAAGTACATGGACATTTAACTTGGACAAAAGTTTAAAAAAATTAAATATAAAAGTAAAATCTTAAGTCTTAAGAGAAAATACAAAGAAACAACGCTGTCTGTCCTGGCAAACCTAGCCCGCCCTGTGCCATGGCACTCAGCTGCCACCAAGATGTAACACCAGCTGGTACCAACTCCTTCCCAGTCCCCAAACCGGCACCACATTCCAGCCCTCACTACAGCGGGGTGGTAGCCTTGGATTAAATAAGCAAGCGGCTGGGGAAAGATAAAACCTGGCCCAAAAAGGAAGTGTCTTAGTCATTTTTTTTTAAAGGGGGCATGAGAGTGTGTAGCACAGGGGCTGTGCGGAGCTGACACACCCCCACGGCCCTGTAGCACAGCCATGCGCCTGGTCCAGGGCAGGCTCCAGCAGGCCTCTGTGACACGGTGGTGAGGTCAGCGCCCAGCCTGCTGCCTTGGCTCTCCCACAGGACCCAAGTGAGGGTGAAGGGTGAGAGGCACCTCTGTGAATGCTGCAACCCCTGGGCCCATGAGTTTAAGAACAAATTCTAGTGTTTGCCTGCTACTGTGGAAAAACTCACACAAGACATCTTCATTATAATAGAAATATGTATCAGAGCACAACCTATACCACAGCAGCCTGTACCCTACCCAGGAACACAGAAACGCCTCCGAGCCACGGCCGTCTGGGCAGCACCAGCTCGGCACAGCCCTGAGCAGGAGCCTCCTGAGGCAAGGGGAGGCCCCTGCACACAGGGCCCAGTGCAGGGTGGGAGCAAACACATGAATCGTAGCTGCGGGCAGGAAGAATATCAGGTGCATCTCTATGCCCCGAGGGCTCAACTCCTACACTTAAATCCCTCCCACTGGAACAGCCGGCTCCAGTTTCACCGAGCAGGCGTGAGAACAGGTACAGCTTCTCAGCACCAGCAGCCACAGCCACTGGCACCTGGACGGCCACAGCCTAGCACTGCCTGCCTCTGGTAAGTACTATTTCTTTTTAAATTCAAGTTTCTTCCAAAAATTACTTTTAGCAGGATCTTAAGGAGCCTGGCTGGCTACACTGCTTGCCCAGCCCCCTACTCCCTTGTGCTCAGAGACCCTCGGGTCCCAGCAGGTGCACTGCCCGGGATACAGATCCCGGTCACAGACCCAATAAGACTGACGCTTCACGCTAAGAATATGAGCAAGTTTATCAAGAAATCAGTTGCTTATTTCTGCCATAAAATTTATAAGAATTAAACCAAAACACAAGCTATATTATAGCTTGATTGTTTCTTAGCTTAAAAATAAATTTCAACATAAAAGAGGCAAGGATCTCTCATATACACATGTACACAGAGAGAGAACAAATATATTAGGTGCTGATTTTAACTTCTGGTTTAATTTTTTAAACTTTTAAAGATTAAAATAAGTACTGTTTCGACATAAGCTTACAAAAGCAAAACTTTGAAAGATTAAGTTTCTGTTTGGTTGTTAAGGTTTCATATACCCACAACAGATATGCACACACAGGGGCTTTTCCTTACACGAAAGTCACCTATCTGTATGAGAACAATTACCGACCTAATTATTGGCCAAATATGCCCAAAGTCAGACTTCATTTAAGCAAAATCTATTTTGCTCTAATCTTTATTTGCATTAACAAGGGCCTTCCAGTGTTTCAGACTGGTTTCTTAAAGGTAAATGCAGCAGACAAATTGTCAGGCTGTGTGCATCTGCTATTGAGAGCTACGCCAGCAGGTCAGGGTCTCGCTGGAACTAGAAAGAACCTCTGGCTGTCTTTCAGATCCACTCCTCCAAATTATATTCCAGAAAACCGTCTTTATCCCTAGGTCATGGCTGTCCTGAAGTTTATCCTTCATTTTAAAGAACCGAGAGTCTGGGAGGGAGTGGCAGTCAATCACTAGAAAAGTTCAATTGGAGCAAAACTCACAAATCTCGTTCTTGCGACACCCTAGTGGGTAGGCGACAATGGTGTGTCCTTGAGTTACGCAACAGCGCCACATCACAATCTTGTAATTATGGCAAGCCCTGCAAATGCCCCACCTGACGGCTCCTTGCCAGGCAGCTGGACACCAAAGAGCGTGACAGAACTGCCCAGCGCACGGCTAACACTCAGCACAATCACCCAACCTGTCACAGAAACATCCCGTAAAGTTGAGCTATAATTACATCTATTGTGTTCTACCAAAGTTCTTTAAGGAAAAAAAGGGCCTTTCTCTTGTCTATATGTCAGAGTCCCAACTCTTGAGGGAGTTTTTTTAAGACCTGCCGGCCACTAAGTGTGTGACTAAGTCACACAGTGCCGTGAGTGTGGCATTAGTTGTCCACACTTAGGAACCTGTCTCGAAAGGGAGTGCACTGGCAATTTAGTATTTTTTAAAAACAAAACAGACAAAATCCTTGTGGCCAACCGAAACCACAGGCTGTGCAAAATGCCGTGTGGGCCGCTCTTACCAGATGGGGCCCAGTGAATAGGAGGAGGAACGAGGTCTCAGGTCGCAGCTCCAGACACTTCCAGAGGCAAAGTAAATCAGCTGAGCACAACAGGCCTCAAACACTTAGTTGTGAAGGAAGCATTTGTGAGCACAGAAGGAGTCTTGGTGCCAGCTCACGCTGGAGCCTATGCATATTCTCGAGGCACTGCATCCCACTGTGTCCTTCAGCGTAGGTACTGTCTATACCATGCTTGGTTTGAAATGGCTTGAGGAGGGAGGTTGTGGTGCGGGTCCAGGTTGGAAAAGGTTAGACAGCAGAGTGCATGCTTACCGGCACCCCTGGGGGCAGGTCTGTGACACTTGCTGGTGGTCCAGACTGCAAGCCTTGTGGTGTCCACACCAACCCCACATAGGGAACAGGAGGAAAGGGGCTGCCCTCCAGGGAGTTCATGCTGACATGCTGACACTGCAACTCCCAGGCTGTGGGGAGAAGGTGCCCCCCAGCTTAGAACCCAGCTCCACAGGCAAGGCTGAGACAAACTTCCTGTGCACACAGAGCACAGGAGAGGGAGCGGGCTGTCTGGGCACTGATGACAGCAGCTGCCAGATGGCACAGTCCAGTGGGGATAAGCTGACCACACAGGTGTGACTAATGGGGGCCCCGGCAAAGCGCGGGCAGGGGACAGAGCTCACAGCTGACATCACCACCCAGAATCCTGAACGAGCACCACTTTATCCTCTTACCCAACTCCTTGCCATCCTATAGGTCAGGCAAACTGCACAGCCCCATCTGAAGCAGCCGTGCTCCCATTTGATCAGCAACCCATGTCATCCCAAGTCAGTTCATCTAAGCCCACTGCAACTACCAACCCTGAGACTCCATTTCTAAGTGGCTGAACCCTATGACACCCTTACAGTGGGGAGTCAGTGGGGCACAGCCCTCCCCAACCTCTCTGCTGCCTTTAAGCTAACAGAGCACAGAACAAAACAGCAAAGAGTTCAAATCCAGAGACAACCACATCTGGCTAAAAGAAAATACACGATGACATAAAAACAATTATTTCCCAAACTATTCTCTTGGGTAAGAGTTGGCCAACCTGTAACTTGCCTCCTGTGAGACTTTTGGAAAAACTTAGCCAAAAGTAGTTTACTTGGTTTTTTGCTTCAAAGTATCAGTAATATGAAATAACACTGTTTCCAGAACTCCCCTCTACCTCCCAGCTCTCTGTCTCACAGGGAAGTGGTGTCCTGCATCCACACTTGGTTTCACTGGGAGGCAGCTCTCACTTGATACATGTTTTGCAACTGTCATCATTTTGATCATGATGCTTCCAGCTAGCGATGGGATCATCAGTTTTCAGATCTCTGCCATGACATATCCTACATGATCCTGGGAACCTGCCTTGCCGAGGTTCTCACGCCTTCAGAACCAGGCAGCAGGACGCGGCATGCCCGCACAGGCCCGCTGACTTAGCCGGCTAGGCCGGCGCTCCACTGGGATCAGGCGCCCGCTCCTCTCACTTCCTGAAGGGAGACAGGACAGCTGTGCTTTCACCACTCAGGGCACATCTGCCCCTAGGCACTGCCTGAACCCATAAAGAATTATTTCGCACTTTTCCTTTTAACAATGGGGAAGTGGAGAGACAAAGCCATTACCGCATGCTCAGGCTGCCTGGCTCTGACCCAGGGCCGGTGGCTCTGGGTAGTGCTTGCTGCAAGGCACTGGTTCCCGGAACCGGGTCACCTGCCCTGACTCAGTAGGTGGAGCTCTGTCTACCTGACACCCTCCCAGATGAAGGGGCAACCAAACATCGTATTTTTCACCCAAAATGCGTGCTTCACCATCAGTGCTATGTGGGAGCTCCGTCTGAGGCAGCAGCTGTAGGTCCCAGCAGAGCCCTCTTTTCTGCCCACACTCCTGCTTAGCCAAGAAATGCCTTGAAGAACCTACATGCCAACAGAGGCCACTGGTGGGGAATAGTGTGGTGCTCTGCACTTTTAGGAAATGTGAATATGTGAGCAGAGTCTGCTGGGAGAGAACCAGGTGGCTTTCTCAGAATTTGAGGCATCCATGTGAAAATCCAGGCCCTGCTGGAAAATCCAGGCCCTGCTCTGCATGACCTCATCTGGGTCAGGAATGTGGGAGGAGACAGGGACGTGGGTGAGGGTGACGACATTTTGTTTTGTGACAACAGCCTCTTAAGATTTCCCATACACGTTTCTGCTTAAAAGGCTGCTTTTCAATTGAATGTTTCATCTACCCCCATGTCAACAAGAAGTTGTTTCATATGTTAAGTCTCACAGAGACTCAGGACTAAGCACATTCGCTCATTCCTTAAAACAAAACTGCAGTTGAAAACCGCTTTCTTAAATCATTTCCATTTAACTCTATTTTTAAACCATCTGAAAGACCGTTTCCTCTTTATATTTTTTACATGAATTAAAGTGCCCAGCCATGATCCATGGCACTGAGGCCCAGCCCTCTGCCCGCAAAGCCCTCTTCCTCCTCAGTTCATGGTTGCCCAGCACCCACATCCTCTCCCAGGCAGTCCACAGCTGCCCAGCCCCCTGCCCGCACCTCCTCCTGCCACTCAGCCCATCATGTGGGCTTCCAGACTCAGGGCCTGGTCCTCAGCTCTGGGTTAGGAGGCAGAGGGAACACTCGGGCCCACAACAACCTCAAAAGGAAACTTAGGGCTGGGGAAAGAGAGAGGGAGACCCTCTGGGAATGTCTGGAAGGGAAGGGCAGGCCAGACATATTCATAGGCCCTGGCAGTCCCAGCATTGTGAGAGCATGGGCAGAGGCCTGGCCCCACTTTCTGAAGGGCAAAGGCTGGGATAGCAGGCCCCCGTGATCCAGCTACATCTGTACCAGGTACCACTCACACCCTGGTCTCCTGTGGGCCACCACGCTGCAAAGCTTCAGCCCTGCCACCGGGAGGTGCACCCAAGAAGGCAGGCCGCCACTGGCTTTGCTACCTTGATGGCAGGCTGGGTGCACTCAAGGGCTGACCCACAACATCACCAAGGGGTGCAAAGGACGGCAGCGTGGGACCCACGGGACTTATGAACTCACCTGGCAGCATTTCAAACCATTTGTGTCAACATAAGCACAGCATTTATATTTGTGTCTGAGAAAACACAAATGCTACTTGACAGAGCTAACTCTTCACTGGTGCTTCCATGAGCACAAGGCCATGTCGCAGGTGTCTGGCAATGCTTTCATCACTACACACCTGTTTGCAGAGCATGTGGCCAACGTGGGCAGAGCCACAGAGCACTGACTGAGAGCCCAGTCACACTATTGCTGCTGCAAGTGTGTGACTTCCGTGGTGACCGAGCCTACAGGTCATGCTAAAGGCAAAACCCGGTGGCAGCACTGGGGTGAGACCTCGTCCAGGGCCCCAGGGACACAGGGGAGGGGACTCTGGAGGAAAGGTGCAGATACAGGATCAAAGTCCCTCAAACTCAATGAGTAAGAGGCATTCTCGGGCTTGATACAGAGCCTTCCACACACCACACTCCTCTTGGGCTGGGCAATTCTTTCAGGTCAGACTCAGAAAAACAGAAAACATCATGGGGCAGTTCTAGGGTCTTGCCACTACATCCCCTTAGACACAGACATCCCTGCTGCAGTGTGAGCTCAGACCAGCTTTTCCTGCACCCATGACCCCGTATTTGTCCTCGTTGCAGCTCCCGCCACCTGATGCAGGAGACTCTCCTCGCCAGACCTTCAGCACACGCAGCTGATGCTAAACAGTGCTTAGAAAAACTGGGATTCACTTCTTTAAAAACACCACCAAGACTGAGTTGAACAGGCGTTAACAGTGATCATACCACGTGGAAAACCAGAGTCCAAAATACAAAGTGGTAAAATGAGTCTTCTCAAAGAGCGAAAGCCAAAAAAGCCACATTACATCCCACGGCCTCCAGGAAAGCCCTTTAAGTACAAATGTTTCCAGTGTCCCTTTACATGCAACGAGAAGTCACACCTCTTCAACCACATGAAGTACGGTCTCTGCAAAAACTCCATCACGCTGGTGTCAGAGCAAGACCGAGTTCCCAAGTGCCCTAAATCTAGCTCAACTGACCCTAAACAAAACAGCCAGCCAGGCCTCACGGTTCAGCCAGCCTCCAGGGCTGGTGCAAATGGACGCTCCAACTTTGACTCAAAGCCTCAACATGGCACGGCCAAGGAAGACGTCAAAGAGAACCTGGAGCTGCAGGCTCGGGGGGCCCACAAGGGCCCAGGACAGAAACCCACACTCCACAAGGAAATGGCACCCACAAGTCCAGCTCCAGAACCTGCCCTCAGTGCCCAGCCTGCTCCAGAAGGTGTGGTTCGTCCATCGGCATTTGTCCCGGTCGGAGAGCACAGACTAAAGGGGCCAGAAAGCACAGAGGCAACTGAGCTGCTCACACTGACCAACTCAACTGCCAAGGCCACCTCCTTTCACACTGAGTCTGCATTCCATCCTCCCGGCTACCCCTGGAAAGCCAGCTCCCCTTTCCTCCCTCCAGAGTTTCCACCTAAAATCTCATCAACAAAGGGGTTTGGGGCCCTTTCCCCTTATGTGCATCCCACAATCCCAGAGTATCCACCTCACTTTTACACTGAGCACGGGCTGGCCACCATCTACTCACCCTACCTGCTGACCACTAGTTCGCCCGAGTGTGACGCGCCCCTGCTGTCGCTCTACAGTGCCCAGGACCAAAGACACTTCCTGCCTGCCCCAGGCCCACCACCCAAGCACCTGAATCCACCTTTGTCCACCTATGACCACTACAGATTTCTCCAGCAGTATCACTCCAGCCTGCCGATCCCTTATGGACTGTACAGGCCAGAGTCTGCTTTCTCCTCCTATGGTCTCAGACTCCCACCCACCACTGGCCTTACCCGAGACCAAAGCTCCCACTCACTTGATGAAGCCCCCCCAGTCTACCTAGCCTCGAGTCCTTCCAAGTTAAACCCTTTGAACTCCCACAAAAAACACACAGAACTTGAAAAAGAAAGTCTAATCTCCGAGGCAAAAGACCCTCCCAAAGCTGAGCAGAAGGACACAGATGGGGCCAAGATGAGCCCCCGTGCGGGCAGTGCAGCCACAGGCTCCCCAGGCAGGCCGAGTCCCACCAACTTTACACAAACACACCAGGTGTGCGAGGGCCTGTGCGACCTCTCCAACAGGGCAGCCCCAAGCACCCTGGAGAGACTCTACCAGCCCGAAGAAAGCCTCACTGCCTTCAAGCCTGTCAAGAAGAGCACGGAAGGCCCACATGGTGCCCAGGCTCCCACAAGAAGAGCCGGGTCTCCAAAAAGGTAAGAAAATTTCATTTCTAAAACCTCCAAGGTAATTTCTGGGTTGGGCTCAATTAGCCACATTTTTACTTGCTCAAAATGCTTTATGTGGTCACTTTTCTAATAAAACTCCTGCTAAGCCTTCTCCTGGTCTCTTCTAGCCTCTGCGCTGTGGATGGAGACACTCTCAAGCAAACAGGTAGTGCCTCTCTCCTCGCCGAGGTCACACCTTCCAGTCCAGAGGACAGCTCCAGGATGGGCCCCCTTAACCTCTCCAAGAAGCCAGAGACAAAACTGGCAGCTGCTAAGGGACAAGTGTACCAAGGCAGCTCCTCAGCAGCACCCACAGGCTTCCCAGAGCTGCAGGACCTGCCTCTCAACCTGTCAGTGAGGGACCCCTGCAACGCCCCAGCCGCAAGGCCTGCCATCCCTACACAACCACCAGGTGCAGACCCGGCTGCTGCTGCTCGAGAAACCGAAACAGAAATTTCTGGAGATGGAAGCCACATTGAGACAAAGCAAGGCAGTCTGGGTGCTAACGAGGCCCCATCGACCAGCTCCACGCACCAGGCCCCGGACGCACCCGCAGCAGACAGCATCGAGGAGCAGAAGCAAACAGCAGCTGTGGCCCTATGCCAACTAGCAGCCTACAGCCCAGGGAATGGCCAGGTGGGCGATGGGGAGCCCATAGGCCAGGAGGCCGCCAGCCTGCAAGACGCACCCTCTCTCAGCTCCACAGAAGGCCAGGAGGCTCTGTGTGACCTCAGACCCAAAGGACAAAAGAGGACAAGTCAGAGGGACACAGGAAGATCCCAGCAAGGACCTAAGAAAGCAAAGCCAAGTGACACTGCACGAGTGCTCACACTGCGAAAGAGAGCCCGGCTGTCCTGAGCACCACCCCCACTGCCCGTCCCAGCGACTCCTTTGCTTTCGCTACCTGGCCAGTCTTCACACCCGTAGTTTCTTTTCCTCAAGAAACAAAAACAAGCTGCAATCTGATTTTTGTAAATATTAAATATGAATGTTAAAAGGTGCTCCTACTTTTGGTTGTAAAAACATATGTGACTCAGAGTATGGGACTGAAAAATCAAACTTTGGCTTTCATTTTTGTAAAATGTCAAATGAAATGTATAGAACCAGAGGTGACTTTGAGGGAGAGCCATGTTATGGGATAGCCTCTGCAAATGCCTTCTTATAAATATGTCAGCACTACAACAAATTGGTTTGCTTTTTTTATTAGATCTAACTATACGTTTTGACATAATAATGAAAAAAAATCAAGAAAAACCATTTTCAGTACTAGCATCAAAGATGCTATATGTAAAAAAAAAGATCTGTTACGATTAAATAATACACAAACACCAAGAGGCTATTTATACAAATAATTTAATTCCATTAGGGAAAATGTCTTAATGGTGAAGGTATTCTCAATTTTTTCTATTTGTTTATGTTACAATGAATTTTCTGACTTATTAATGCTTGTTTTCCATTCCCTAAAATGATATATACGTTTCTAATTTTCCAACACTGATGTGAACTTTAAGGACACATAAAAAGACAAAATAAACTGTTATCATTTTGTCATAATACTCAATGAAAAAGTTTACAGCAGAAGAAGCTGTGTGTCATGTGAAGGTCCATAAGTGCGTGGGAGTGTGCATGTGTGTGTTGTGTGTGCAGGTGTAGGGGTGTGTGTGTGCCTGGGTGTGAACACGTGAGTGCATGTGCATGAAAGTGTGTGCAGGTGGAGGTGTGCGTGTGTGCACATGTATGTGCATGTGGAGGTGTGCATATGTGCACACATGTAGATATGTATGTGTGTTGTATGTGCATGTTTACATAAGTGTGTTTGTGTGTGCATACAGGTGTGCATGTGGAGGTGCATATGTGTACTGTGAGTGTGTGTGCACACATATGAGCATATGAGCATGTGTATAAACTAATGGCCAAGGAAAGGCATGAGCAAGTCACCCCTGAGACTACTCAAAGGCCAGATAAGATACTCTTGGCCTCAGTACATTAGAGAACACATTCTTAGAGCCTCAACCCCTAAATCCCTTCTCACAACAGCCCTTTCCCCACCTTTGAGAGAGAGGTGGCCTCTTGCCCAATATGTGCAAAATCGCACATCACTCCAGAAGCAGGCAGAGAAACCCCTCCCTAGGGCAGGTGCTTCTCCCTCCATCACTTTCACCAGGACTGAGGCAGCCCTCAGGATGATGCCCAGAGGCGGAGCACACAGTTATCCAGAACAAGCCTGGGAAAGTTTAAATACCCAGCACAGCCAAAGCAAAATCCCTGCCATTTCCAACTACTTATTTATGAAGACAAGGCTTCTTAGTACTTTGAGTTAAAAATAAAAATAGTATTGATGTAGAATCTTGTCTTATTCTGGCTGAAAGCATGACTCATCAAAAGATAACTGGTTCTCAAAATCCATTTTATTAAGAGCAAAATTTTAATAAAATGTTATGTGTTAGTCGACTTTGTACTAATTTTTTAAACACAATCTAGAAAAACTTAAAAGTTTAGCACCCTAGAAAGTGTAAAAGTTAAAAGTTTCCAGTAATACACCTTTTTTTGCTGCAGATACATGATAGGGAGAACAGCAGATTCTTAAACACAGACATATGTTACGCTGGGATAAAGTGCTCTGGAGAAAGTAAATGGAAATGTGAACTCAAGTAGAAAAAGAGTAAAATTCCTGTGAAACAAAAATTGCCCATGAAAGTCTTCATGGGAGCTGGCAGAGATGATATTATCATAAAATATTTGAGAGAGCAGTGCGACAATTTTTAAATGACAGACTTGGGGTGGCACATAACATGGTTTGCAGCTGGTTAGAGTTATATGAAACTACAGATGCCCTGTAAGGGGGTGCGTACTTGACTCTGTACTTCCCCAGGGCATATGAGGTCACGACTTCACGCTTCCCTAATGAAGCAGAAAGAGCACCAGGCGAGCCCCCAACCACATCCAGAGCCCACCTTCAGACAGACACACACACAACCCCCACTCGCAGTCCAGACATGACCACAGGGCAAGCGCGCAGAGTTTACCAGCAAGACGCAAAGTCACACACTCTGCAGACCACACCTCACGCTTCACACCCCCATGAAAACAGCCCTCTGCATCAAGGGCCCAAAGACCCTGGGAACACCGAGAGCTCACAGTGTCTGCATCGTCTTAAATGACAAGCAGGAGGAACCAGGTGCAGAGACCACCACTACAGGGCCGCAGCACAGGAACTCTCCCCCGAACTCTACTGTGCAGGCCATGTGCAGCTGCAGCATGCACCACCCATGAAAATACCACTCCTTCGGTGCAGCTCCTCCAGAGGTCATCTGCAACAGCACATCTACAGCAACCAGGGCAAGCCCTTTGCCCTAGAACTTTATAACTCCCCCTAAAAGTTTTATTTTTTAACTACATTTATTTCTGCATTCAGGTATACTCCAACTTACTAAAAGTTTCTAACTTTCACATACAAAAAGTTAAACAAAATTTCCACATGACCCAGCCTCTGGACAGGCACACAAACAGAAGTAGACTTGGGATCTCAAACAGGCACTTGTACCCCAAGTCTACAACAGCATTATTTAAAAGGTTGGAAACTAACACTCTGGGAGGACAAGGGGAGTGGATAGCTTGAGCTCACAGGTTCAAGACCAGTCTGAGCAACAGCAAGACCTATCTCTACTAAAAGTAGAAAAACTGAGGTAAGAGGATCACGTGAGCCCAAGAGTTGGAGGTTGCTGTGAACGATGACGCCACTCTACTCAGAGTGATAGCTTGAGACTGTATCAAAAAAATAAAAATAAATAAAAGGTTGGAAACCATCCAACTGTCCAGTGACCGATGAATGGATAAACAAAATGTGGTGGGCTCAGTGCCTGTAGGACTGTGGTTACAACACCAGCCACATACACCAAGGTTGGCGGGTTCAAACCCAGCCCAGGCCAGGTAACAATAACAATGGCAACAAAAAATAGCCAGGCGTTGTGGTGGGTGCCTGCAGTCCCAGCTACTTGGGAGATTGAGGCAAGAGAATCACTTAAGCCCAAGAGTTTGAGGTTGCTGTGAGCTGTGACACCATGGCACTCTACTGAGGGTGACATAGTGAGACTCTGCCTTAAAAAAAAAAAAAAAAAAATATATATATATATATATATATATATATATATATATATATATATATATATTTGGGTTTGGGCATCTGTAGTCGCAGCTACTCGGGGGGCTGAGTCAAGAGGATCACCTGAACCCAGAAGTCTGAGGTTGCTGTGAGCTGTGACGTCATGGTACTCTACCAGGGGAGCGAGACTGGCTCAAAAAAATAAAAACACTAACAATGCCCTTTGTGAACGAGTCTTACCAGTGATCCACTGCCGTCTGCCCCATCAGTTTTAACTCTTGACCAGAACACCCAGCTGCACAGGGAGGGAGGGAACACACTCATGTTCACAGCACAGCATGTGAGGAAAGCCCCTCCACAAAGAAGAGCAGAGCAACTCAGTCCAAGCACAAAGAGGTCTCGCTGTGGCCTTCGGTTTTCCTGCAAACTACAGACGGTGACTCCCACCAGCTCAAAACTGCATGAAGGTTAAAGGATACCAGACCCAGGGCGTGTCGGAGCCCTAGCTAGAGCTGGCCCTGACCGGGAAGCACCCACCAGAGTCAGCCCCAGTCTCCCCAGCCCCTCCTGACACAAGTGGCATCAGAACATCTCCAGCTCCCACAGGCACTTCCCTGAAGGGGTGGGAATCTGCAGCTTCAGGGCCACATGTGGCCTTTTGGATCCTGTAGTACAGCTTTTTAATGCAAAAATTGAATCCAAATTTTGCATAAAAATCCTTTTAACAGAAGCATTTATTCTGTGAAGTTGGGGTTTGGTTGGGATTTGACCCTGTCCTGGCATCCACATCTCAGAGGCCTCATCTAACCCTATTCAAACACTAGTTACTGGATGTCACAGTACACAGCAGAGCAGGAAGCTCCAAGAATCTGTCCATCCTTTCAGAGTATGACCAAGATGGCAAAAACTGACAGAATCAACTTTTTCAGAAGTCTGCATTCTAACCAAAAACTTATAGCAAATGCGGGAGTGCTCAATGAAGAAAGAAATTTCATTTCAGCCTTTAAGGAAGTTTGTCATGGCTAACTGCTGTGATGAACACAACCAAACACAACAAGAAAAAGTGTCTCTGCAAAAACAGTCCAGAAAAACCCCTAACAGACAGATGACCACAGCCTTCAATAAGCAATAAAGGCAAAGACTGGGGGCAAGACAGAAACTGATCTCCAAAGTTACTATATCATAATATTCAAAATGTCTATTTTACAACAACAACAACAACAAAACTCCAAGATATACAAAGAAATGGAAAAGTATGGCCTATTCACAAGAAAAATAATAAGTTGCCAAAAAAAAAAAAAAAATCCCAAGAAAGCCCAGACATTGGACTTATTAGACAAAGACTTTAACTCAACTAATTTAAATGTGCTCAAAGAGCTCCAGGAAATCGTGGACAAAGAGCTAAAGGAGACTGAAAGAGCAGTGTCTGAACATGTGGGATTCTGAAAAAGAGACAAACTATAGAAATAGCCTAAAAAGAAATTCTGGAACAGAAGCATTAAACGCTAAAATGAAAAACTCACCAGAAGGGTTCAACAGCAGATTTAAGCAAGGCAAAGAAAGAATCAGTGAACTTGCAGACAGAGCAATTAAAACCATCCCAGTCTGAGAGACCCTCAGGTTCATTAACATCTGCATGATGAAGATCTCAGGAGTGCACAGGAAGGGCAGAGTCTCTAAAACACTCATGGCCAGAAACCTCCCAAATCTGATGTAAGACATGAATCTACACATCCAAGAAGATGAGAAAAACACCATATACTAGCAGTTATTACAACATTGTGCAAAATTCTCAATCTAATAAGGGCAGCAGGGAAAAATAAGGAGTTGCATCAAAAGTCCAAAGAGATCAGAACATTTAACTTTTTCAAAAAACAAAATACTGATCAGAACCACAAAGTGCATAATTAGGAGCACATGTATACATTTCAGAATATTAACATTAAAGCAAATACATTTCACTGTTCTTGTCACAGTCAACACAGGGAACTGTGATGCTCACACAGGCTACACCTGAGCCCACTCACAGTCAGCACCGGCCAGGCCACGGACCATGGCGCAGTCACACAGCCACCACTGCAGAGGGCACAGGAAGGTAGGAGCACCTACACCAGGACTAGGGAAGCCCTGGAATTTGGATCACCAAGTAGCCCTTTAATAACCATCCTCAAGTAGAGGTTACGACACAGATGACAAGACAGAACACAGCTCATTATCCACCAAAGCCAGAGACCAAGACACAGGCTTACAGTACGACACACAAGGCACATGTGTGTATGGAAAGAAACTGGCAGAATTCCCTAAAAAGTAATCCAAAGAAAATAAGATGCTTCTTTCCTGAGTGTCTCTGTCCAATGGGCACGGTCCCCTTCTCAGAGGGCTGTGAGTGAAAAGACCAGGTGCCCTCCAGACAGACCTCAGGAAATCTCTGCCTTCCCATCTGACGTCCTCCCCCTTCGGCATGCACCAACAAAGCTTTACATTTGCTCTAAGTCAGAAATAACAATTTTAGCCATCAAATATATCCATCTATACCCTGTTCTCCTAGAACACTTCTTTGCCAAGCATTTGTTTTTGCTTTTCAAACTATATAAACCATCTTTTTCAAAATAGAGAACTACCTGCAGCCACATGGGATTCAGTAACTCTCCAAGGAGGTAAGAAAGTGCAGAGACTGTTCAGCCACATGAGTTTCCCTAGAGTACAGCTTGATACAAACAAAACCATTCTCAAGGAATGGTGTGACATCTAAAATGCAAATATAAAAAATACACTGCTTGAAACAAAAGAAACAATATACACTACAGATGCTCAATATGAACAACGTTGGCCCCTCACCTCCCAAGCCTGCTCCAAGACAGGGTCCCTCTCACCCCTGCCTGACACAACACATGTCCTGCCAGGCATAGAAAGGGAGCTGCACAAGGCTCAGCTCATCAGCAAGGAGGCAGCCAGGCAGCCACATGAAGGTCATGGCCAAGTTACTCTACATCATTGTTCATAGTTTCCAAACAACAGCTTGATGCCTACTTCACATCCTCTCATTCCACTGCCTGGGGTCAGTGGACACCACTGAATGTCATAATACGTCACACAGCACACAAACAGGCCAGTAGAGTCTCTCATCCTCCTTCAAGTTAAATTCGAGTTGGTACCACACAGACAGGGACTGCATCTCAATTCACATTGTGTGTCCTCACACACACATCCAGTTCCACAGATAAACATTGTAAGTCAATTAGAATGGAACAAAAGATCAAATAAAACTACAAGAGCAAATCTTCAGGAGTTTGGGTTAGGCAATGATTTCTTAGCTAGGATATCAGAAACAAAGAAATAAAAGATTGATATACTGTACTAAATCAAAATTTAGAACTTTGAGGGAAGGATGGGGGTCATGGTGTATGGCACACAACGAGGGTGGGACACAATTATAAGAGGGACCTTATCTAACAAATGCAATCAGTGTAGCCTAATTCTTTGTACCCTCAATGAATCCCAAACAATAAAAAATATACATATATTTTAATAAAAAAGAACTTTGGAGTATCAAATGATGCCACCATAGAAAGTAAAAAGACAACCACAGAACGGGTGAAATATCTGCAAATCACATTTCTGATAAAGGACTTCTATCCAAAATAAAGAACTCTTAAAAAATAAAAAAGACAACCCAATTTTTTAAATGAACAAAGGACTTAAATAAACATTTCTCCAAAGAAGATAAACAGATGATCAATACGTACAGAGGGTGCTCGATGTCCTTAGTCATTAGGGAACTGCAGGTGGCACTTACCAGGGTGCTATCACCAGAACAGCAGCAAACACAGCCCTGGTGAGGCTGTGGGGAAACCAGACCCCCACACAGCGCCAGGAATATAAAAAGGTGCGATCATTTTAGAGAAAGTTGGGCAGTTTCTTAATTAGTTAAACATGGAGCTACCATAGGATCCAGCAATTCCACTCCTAGGTCTATAACCAAGAGAAATGAAAGCACATGTCCGCTCAGAAACTTGTATTCAAATGCCACAGCAGCAGTAGCATTCATACCAGCCAAAGGTGGAAAACACAAATGTCCACCAACCAATGAACAGGACAAAGTACAGTGGGGCTGCACAGCGGGACACCGCAGCCCAGCAGACAGGAGCAGCCGGCATGGTCATGCACAGACGAGGAAGAGGGTTCAGACCACCAGACTCCAGACCCCACTCACACAAGATACGTAGAAAAGACAACTCCATATAGACACAGAAAGTGCCTTAGCAGCTGCCCAGGGGAACAATGTAGAATCACTTCTCTTGAGTACAGGGTCTCTTTTTAGGGCAATGAAAATGTCCCAAATTAGATTACAATGATGGTTATACAACTCTATAAAAACATTAAAAGCCACTGTATGCTTTACATGAATAAACTTCATGGTAAGTAAATTATATCTCAATAAAACTATTAAAAAAGAATAAGCAAATTAAATAAAAATTGCAAGCTCTAACTCCTGTGCATGAGATGCCAAGTGCAAAAAAGCCATAACTACAGATACCAACAGATAACCCAAGAGAAATAAAAACACATGTCCACTCAGAAACACAGGCTGGTGAGCTGCACGGCCACACCACAATGGATGCCACACCCAGGCAAAAGCCCTCCCTACTGTGCAGTGTCTGTGGTGACCTACTTGGATGGGGGCCTCTCTCCATCCTTTGCAGACATCCTTTCCTTCTGCCCAAACTCAAGGTTTCCCCCATACCCCACAACAGACAGGGCTGCACAACCGCAGGTCTGAGGTGGCCTCCACATCTGCCATGTTGTGTCATGTCCCCATCCACTACCACCACACCAGAGGTTTCCAGACCCTCGACCCTGACTCCATTCCACCAGAAGCATCAAACAAGGAGCACGGTCACCCCAGCCTCGCCCCAGGGACCACTATTATCCCACTTACCCCAAGGAGCAGAGTCACCCCAGCCTTGCCCCAAGGAGCACTGTCACCCCAGCTCACTCCAGGAAGCACTGTCAACTCCAAGCCTCACCCCAGGAGCCACTATCACCCCATCTCACCCCAGGGAGCACTATCCCTCTAGCTCACCCAGAGGCCCATCACACCAGCCTCGTCCCAGGGACCACTATCTCCCCAGCTCGCCCCGGGGAGCAGTTACCCCAGCTCATCCCAGGGAGAATGGTCACTCCAGTTCACCCCAGGGAGCACTGTCACTCCAGTCACGACCCAGGGACCACTATCACCCCAGCATGCCCCAAGGAGCAGAGTCACTCCAGGGACCACTATCACCCCAGCTTGCCACAAGGAGAATGATCACAGCTCACCCCAGGGAGCACAATCACCCCAGCCTTGCCCCAGGGACCATGGTCACTCCACCTCACCCTGAGGAAAACTGTCACTCCAAGGAGCCACTATCACCCCAACTCACCCCAGAGAGCACTGTCCTTCCAGCTCACCCCAAAACACCGTCACCCCAGCCTCACCCCAGGGACCACTATCTCCCCAGCTCCCCCCGGGGAGCACCATCATCCCAGTCACACAGATGCTGTGTGACGCACCTGGCTCTACAGCTCAAGAGCAGCATCACTGCAGGTGCTCTTCACAAGCAACACCCCTCAAGAATAAAAACCAGGCTCGGTGCCCGTAGCTCAGTGAGTAGGGCGCCAGCCACATAAACGGGATTGGCTAGTTCAAGCCCAGCCTGGACCTGCTAAAACAACAATGACAACCCAACCAAAAAATAGCCAGGCATTGTGGTGGGCACCTGTAGTCCTAGCTACTCAGGAGGCCGAGGCAAGAGAATAGCCTAAGCCCAAGAGCTTTGAGGTTTCTGTGAGCTGTGACACCACAGCAGTCAACCAAGGGCGACAAAATCAGACTCTGTCTCAAAAGAAAAAAAAAAAAGAATAAAATCCAGTTCTAAGGAAAAGAAAATTGAACAGTACAACAGTTCAAGCCCTTCTAAAGCAAGGTACACAGGCCATCTGTAGAATTAAAATTTTACAACAGGCAAAAGGGCAATTAGAAAATTATAAAGACGAAAAAAAGAAAAGAAGCTGAGAGACACTGGCCTGGTCTGTTCTCTCCTGGGCCACACCAGGCAGAATGGCTCAAACCCTGGAGAGCCAGACAGCTCTGACTATGTGGACTGACTGGGCTTCAGCTACTTACCCTCTGCAAGTCGAGACGGGAGGAGCAGGCCTCTCCTGCCCAGTTCCGCCAGCGCCAGACACCCACCATGCCAGGCTTTGTCGGTCTCCTGAAAACTGAGCACAACACAGACCCTGAGCCAAGAGTTCTAATGTCAGCTTGGGACCAAAGCCCATAGTTGTAGCAAGGAACAGGCTGGCAAGTTCCCATCCTATGCCTGTAAGCCTCAGTAAAGCCTGCTGGAAAATTCTAAAGCATCAGTTAGCTGAAGAAATAAAACATTCAGTCTAATATGAGACCACTGCCACATCCACCCACACCTCCCTGCAAAGCTCCTGAGAAGTCCTGAGTCAGCCTGGCTGGACAGAGAAGCACCCACACCAGCTGGGGCACTCAGCTGGCTGGGCCCTCCTGCCTTGGTGGGCTCCCTGCAAGCAACACCTCACTCCTGGTAAAAGTAATAATACTTCGGCTGGGCACCTGTGGCTCAAGCGGCTAAGGTGCCAGCCACATACACCTGAGCTGGCAGGTTCGAATCTAGCCCGGGCCCGCCAAAAAATGACGGCTGCAACCAAAAAATAGTCAGGCATTGTGGCGGGCACCTGTAGTCCCAGCTACTTGGGAGATGGAGGCAGGAGAATCACTTGAGCCCAGAAGTTGGAGGTTGCTGTGAGCTGTGATGCCACAGCACTCTACCCAGGGCCACAGCTTGAGGCTCTGTCTCAAAGAAAAAAAAAAAAAAAAAAGAGTAATAATACTTCAGAAAAAAGTCTGGGCTATAAAACAGGACTTCTAAATACCAAATCACATTAGATAGAGGAGCAGAAAGACATCCTTTAAATGATACCCACTATTTACTTACTGACCAAATTTGACACAAAAAAATTAGAATGAAATGGTATTTAGAGGTTATATGAAATATGAATTTTGTTAGAACTCAGCAAAATAAAATTCTGATTTATTGTCGGACATTGCTTCAAACATACAACAAATAGGCCAAAAAAATAATAAATAGCAACTTCATAGAACAAAGAAGAAAGAAAAGAAATCTCTTATCTTTGGCCTTTTTACTCATCGTCTCACACTAACTACTTCTAGTACAACCAAGTACTTTCACAAAAAGTTACTGGAATGCTCAAAATAAGGTTTTGTTGTCTCTGCTTTTTTTTAAACAAGATTTTTTCTTCTTTGAGATTATAATAAACATGGTCATCCCACAAGTAAAGTCAGAAGTAGGAAAGAGAAGGCTGCAAATGCAGACTTGATCATCGAGAGCGTTAAAAGTGGCTGACCCCTAACAATATGTACAGAAACATAAGATGTAAATAAAAAACAAATTCCCTTTTTAAAGTACTTTTAAGAAGTCTTAGGCCAGGCACAGTGGCTCATGCCTGTAATCCCAACACAATGGGAAACTGAGGTGGGTGGATAAACTGAGCTCAGTTCAAGATCAGAGTGAGAGGAGGATTAAAGATGGCGGCTGAGTACCAGCTTCCCTGTAACTGGGCTCGGGGAGTCGGGGGAGACAAGACTCCAGACATCTCTGGCCGGTGGGATCTGCCTATGATCATCCCTCTGAGGATACAGGGAGCCAGCAAGGGACTTCTGGACCCCAGGAGGAAGACAAAAACAGTGGAAAACGGGCAAGTGGCTGCATGTGTCAATTGACCTAATCACGCCAGCAACCGTGAGTACAAGCAGCAGTGAGACTGCAAAC